>PVIC010000794.1:63215-108286 GCA_004025085.1 Thryonomys swinderianus | reverse complement strand
AAAGTGGGGCCCACAGTCTCATTCCTTATGCTTTATTATCAGTTTGAGCTTCTATCCTCCCTTTCTTTCCTCCTTTTGAGACTCTTGTCTCTCTTTTTCTTCTTCTCCCATGTTTTCTATTATTTTCTCCTGTCCCCTGGACCAGTGTGAAGTGCTAAGAATGAGGGGCTCTCTGAAGATCAGATGAAAGAGCTAATGTCGTATTTTATGGTAGGCATCTCTAGAATTCAGAAAAGAAGACGGTTGTTGAATATTCTGTAGTAATAGAGTTCAGGGCTGTAGTCTCAGCTCCTGGTGATGCTGAGGCAGAAGTGTTGTTTGAACCCTTGAGTTCAAGGACAGCATGAACAGCACACTGAGACACACATCACAGGAAAGAAAAGAAGAAAAAAGAAAGAGTGATCTTGAGATGAAATTCATGCCTCTCATCCATTGGGATCATTCTTCCTTTTGACCCAACTCTCTGAGATGTGGCATTCTCAGAGGTCTATGCTGGGGGAGTAGGAAGAATCCTCAGGTCTTAGCTCCCTGTAGGGGGAATCGTGTCTAATGAATACATCTCTAGACCTGGGGCTTAGCATAGGGCTTCTTGTACAGAAGGTGTCTGATGAATATGTGTTGACAGGGAGATTAAATGAATACTAAAACCAGAGATGAATCTTGATTTTCTTTGCTTACTGGAGATGTAACCTTGGGTACACTGCTGAAGATCCCTGTGACTCAGAATCCTTACAGAATGCAGATAATAATGTGTGATACAATATAATATATCCACAATATTCAATAAAGACAATATCTACCTCAGAAGGGAATGTGAAAGACTAGAAAAAAACTGCTGTAAAAGTGCTTTGTGAACTGTCAAGGACTTTGAAACTCTACGGTTATGTGGGAAATTCCAAAAAGTCTAAATATGCAATTAAAAAAATTTCTTTAAATGGCAAAAGAAAGTACAGAGTGGTGCTTTCCATGTAAACAGAACATTAAAGGTTGGGTCATAGGAGTGAGGTCAAGGGGCTCTCTTCCTTCCTTCTTTCCTTCCTTCCTTCCTTCCTTCCTTCCTTCCTTCCTTCCTTCCTTCCTTCCTTCCTTCCTTCCTTCCTTCCTTCCTTCCTTCCTCCTTCCCTTCCTCCCACCCTATCTCCCTACCTCCCTCCCTCCTTTCCTCCCTTTCTTCCCTCCTTGTATAAATAATGGCCAGGATAATTTGAGCCCGTGGAAATGGGCAGGCTGGGCATACAGAGCCATGGATGACTGGGGGATGGCAAACCATTTAGAGACAAGTACCCAAACTGCAACCCCAAACCCATTTATTTATGGCAAAGTGAAAACTACAATTAAGCCTGAGTACTGAGGTTTTTGTTTAGAAAAAACAACTCAAACATTGACATCTTTTGTCTTAAAAAAGAAACAACGCGCACCGTGAACTCACCACCATGAAAGCATTCAGTTTGGCAAAGCCATCTTCCAAAGTGTAAAGATCTGGCAGTGAGGCAGTATGATCTTAAACACTGGCATATATCTTTTGGGGGCCAAACTCTTCTTATATATCTTTCCAATTTTAACTCGAGATTTAAGATTATCTAATGAAAAGCCAGGAGAGACATAATCTAAGTCAGGGAGAAGCACATAATACTGACACAGGAGCTAGAGGTAGCCTTCTGCTGTGGTGCTCAGGAGAGAGCTCTGGCTTTGGGACTCAGTCTGACTTCAGATTCCCATCCTGTCCAGCACCCTATCCCATCCAGCCATTCCTGGCTGTGGCCTTGTGGTCCTGAGTGTGTGGTGGTGCCCAGGTGCCTTCCTCCCCACACAACCACATCCACAGACTGTTGCCTCCCTCCTGCTCCTGTGCTGCTCTGCTGTGATCTGCTCTCTACATAACAGGCAGAGGGATAGTTAAGAAAGTGGGAAATACATCATGTCCTGGCATGCAGACCTGTTGAAGATACCCCTTCTTCCTGGGAATAGGAATGAACAGGAATGCAGAGTCCCTATTTCTGGCCTCAGAGCCCTGCCTGATATACTTGGCCCTTCCTCTGCGTGGAATACTCTTCCCCCAGAGTTTGAGTGGCTCTCTCTCTCCTCACTCAGACACCCCGAGGCTGTCTCCTTCAGGTCTCTCTTGACCACTCTATTAGTGGCTGGCTCGCCGCCTCTGTCCTCACAGCCTGCTCCTTCCTCGATAACAGCTTTCACCACTGTGTGTCACATTTCATATGTGTTGGCTTAGCTGCTTGTCATCTGGCCATGTGGCGGGCCCTGCAGGCCAGCTAGGGCAGGGAGCCTGGGGTGTGGTCACCACTGGGGAAGAGCTCTCAGATGAACACGTGGCTGCATAGCTACAGAAATGGGAATAACTGTGTGGTGTTTGGCTGTGTCTTTAAGAAGTCCTGGGGATTACTGGCAACCTCATAGTCTGTTTTCTGCTGCTCTAATGGAATTCTGCAAACTGGGTAGGTAGGTGAAGAGGAAAGGAGCTCTTATTTTTGGATGCTAGGCATGCTGAGGTCTGAGGCTGCATCTGGTCACTCTGCAATATGGTAGGAGGTATGGCTCTGTGAGAAGAGAGGGAGGGGGAGAAGGAGAGAGGAGTGGACTAACCTTTCCCCCAGTAATAGCCTTAATTTACTCATGTGAGCACAATCCCCCCCTTTCTCTTTGGAACTAGGATTTGAACCTAGAGACCCCTGCATGCTAAGCAAGTGCTTAGCCACGGAGCTGTCCCCAGTCCCTTATAGTTTTTTATTTTGAGACAAGGTCTCATAAGTTGCTAGGCTGGCCTTCAACTTTCAGTCTTCCTGCCTCAGCCTCCTGAGTATCTGGGATTACAGGTGTTTGCCACCTTGCCTAATTCAGACATAGGTTTTTAAAAAATAGGCAAACTCAATGAACCACACACTATATTTAATTAATTTATAATCTACGGTTATAAAATATTTTCATAAAAATGACTTCCGGCCTGGTGCTCCCCTTGCTTTAACAATTGAGGAAACAGAGGCACAAGAACAGTAAGACACCTACCACAACCCACTCTTCAGTGGGTTGGGTTGGATTGTGAATGTGAATATTCTGCTTCTTTCACTGCATTCATTTCCAAAAAACCACCAGATTGATTGGGAAATTACTGAGTGTTATTAAATATCCCTCTAGAAAACATTTGGCCTGTGTCTTGCAAGGTCCAGGGCTACATAGCTCATAGCGTGATGAATAAGAAAAAGGGAAGCCACATGGTCTGTGTGACAGTCAGAAGAGAGTTGCAGCTGTGACACCATCTCTCAGCATCACAGACAGCAGGTCACACCAGATGGGGAAGTCACCACGCAGATTGCCCAAGGAACCCCTCTGTGCCTATGTGCTGGATACGGGGTCCGCCCTCAGGGAGGGAAGACTACCCCCCTGCTGCCTCTTCCCCACTGCCCTGGTAACCACCTGGGGTTTTCCATACACTTCAGGAACATAGACATTTCCTTCCTCCCCTTCTTAGTATTTTCATTACCCCATGTCTGTCAAGTGTAATGATTCCTTATGACAATGATCAAGGTCTAGTGTGTTTGGATAGTTAACATGTCATCTCTCTAGTGTGTATTCAACTTCTAAAGACAAGAGTGTGAACTAAGGAAACAAAATGAACAAATTCAGCTATATGAAGATGAAAAACTTGAAACTACAATTCAGAGAACAACAGACTAGAAAAATATTTACATTTACCGTAAAAGAGTTTATTTCAATATAAGAGAAAGTCATTAAACCTTATTAAGGGTGAAGGGGGTAAGGGTATATAATGTGGGGGAAAAATGATGGTAAAAAAAAAGAAAACATATACATATACATATATATATATATATGGGCATGGGGTTGTAGAGTGGACAGGGGAATGGAAAAAAATGAGAATTAAGTCGTGTCATATACTAGTACAAATTTTCAATGTTGATTGTGATCATGATGTGTATATAAGGTGTACCAATAAAATAAATTAATTTTTAGAAAGAGAAAGGTTTTTGAAAAGAGAAACATAAATTGTTAAAAGTACAGAGGAAAACATTACTAGCAGCTAAAGAAAATGACATTTCAACGCATCTTCTTGTTTTTTTTTTTTGAGACAGGGTCTTGCTTTGTAGTTCAGGCTGGCCCTGAGCTCACTATGTAGCCCAGGCAAACCACCGCGAACTCAGCAATCCTCCTGTCTCTGCCTCCCGAGTGCTGGGATTACAGGCGTGAGCCACCATGCCCGGCACTGTGGTATGTGGTATTGATTGCTGGTGGGCGTCAGTCACCACAACCAGCATTGTATGTGGTTACTGGGATCGAACTCAGGACCTTGTGCTTGCGAGGCAGGTACCGGAACCACTGAGCTAATCTCCGGCCCCCACATCTTCTTGTTTTTTAGACCAGTTACATAGGCCCTGTTTAAACCATACTAAACTCTCAACATTATTTTTGAAAATCAGCTCCTATTGTAGATAAGGATAAAGCCATAGACTTCGAACTTGGGACCTTGTACTTGCAAGGCAGGGGCCAGAACCACTGAGCTAAGTCCTCAGCCCTTAGAAGCATTATTTCTAAGAAGGGTTAAACTTCAAACAACCCAAATCTAACAATCAGGAACCAGTTAAGTAAATTATGTCACATTAAATTACTGGAGTATTCTATAGACCTTAGAAATTTACCTGGAATATGTGAGGCAATGTTCAAAGTTTTTATACTGTCATTATGTGCACCATAATTATGACTGTGCTCAGTGTACCCTGTGAAGGTAATGGCATTGACTTTTTCTTTTCATAGTTCTTTTTCAGATATGTTCTTTCCAAAAATATTTCCTTTAATGATACAGTCTGTAGTTTATGGCCATTACAGACATTCTCACTTGACAACTGAGTTCTATTCCTGTGACAATGTTGTTAAATGGATTGGTCGCTAAATGACGAATTGTAAATAGTTCCTACATTATAATGTTCAGAATAAAGAAATGGTCAAAAGGAACTTTAAAATGACTTTGCTCTTATTTGTGTAACTCTGACATGGAATACTGTGATGTAGAAAAGAACATAAAGCTACAGTACTGTACTGTACAGTATAATTAGCAAAAATCTCAGTGCTGTATTGTGGAAGAGGCCAGCATAAGGCCATGTTGCTGCTCACATTCCTATGTCCTAAGTCTGAATGCTGGTTATACTGCTGAGAAGCAGGTTGTAAGACCAAACCGTCATTACTCAGGTTGTCAAATGAGTAATTTCTATACATAATAATACATATACAATAAGGATACATTTTCCTGTGAGTTATTTAGTAGTATAGAAAGAATGCTCAGGTCTGCCCATTTCTGGGGACACCAATCTTTTGTTAAATTGAACCACTCTGGTCCCAAAGAAGTCTGACACATAGAATAGTATATAGCACTGCTGGTAGGTGTCCCCTGCAAAATCCACGGTGAATGGTAACTGCCACTGTGGCAGCACTAAGAGGTGGACCTTCAAGAGTAGTTGAAGAGTTCAGTGTGGTGTTTCCATGCTACTCCAGAGTCTGAGGCAGGAGGAGTATACATTTGAGGGAAGTTTAGTCAACTTAGCAGGACTCTGTCTCAAAATAAAATTAAAAAGGTCAGAGATGTAACCCAGTGCCCCCTGGATTCAATCTGCAGTACAAAGAACAAACAAACAACTATATCTAGTGTAGCAGAGAATGAATCATAACAGAAACAATCATTTTTTTATAAGTTCAAATGCATTGATCTAATTTGGATTTACTCTGAATCCTCATAATTATTCATACAATAGTTTATAAGTCTAAATGAATGTTAAGTGTAGACACTTGAAAGAGAAAGAAGAAATTAGACTTCCCCCTCTACATCTGTGGTTATTGAAGCTATTCCTCCTTCTCTAAAAATAAGACCTAACTTGAAAATAGCCCTGGAAACGAGAGATCAGAAAGGCCATCCCTGGTCATCCCATCCTGGCCATAACTGCCTTACTATTCTCTTAATCCACGGATGCTCAGTTTTCAGGGAGACATAGTAGTCACTGTGGCTAGTGAATAACTGAGATATGACTAATTTGAATTAGGGTGGAAGTACTAAATACTGTCAGACTTTGGAGTAGAGGATGAAATATCTTAATAATTTATACTGTTTGCATATTTAAATAATTTTTAGTTATATTAAATATAAGGTAAATTAGCTAGATCTTAAAATTATTTGTGCCTGTTTCTGTTTACTTTTTGATGTGTGGCTGTGGACAGTGAAAAGTGTCATGCGGTGCTTCTGGGGGACATGGCTGTGTGCGCAGTCTAGACTGGAGGTAAAGAGCAGCAATGTGAGGGGCAGAACACAAGCGGTGAAGCACAGTGAAGGCTGATGACTTACACTACATGAATGCGAGTGTCCTTGCCTTTGATTCCAGTAAGCCTCATCTCTGCTGATTTGAAAATCTTACTTTTTTTCCTCTCCTAGGAAAATGGCTTTGTAAGGAAGTTTGAGCCCAAATCTGGCTGGCTGACTTTTGTGGGAATTCTGGGACAGATCTGTGAGATGCTCTCTCTCCTGAAGCAGTTCTACTGACCCAGAAGGACACTGACTCTTAAGAGAACTACCACCAACTCGGGCTTCTTCTACTTAAAAAAACAAAACTGGAAACAACCCCCCCTGCACCAACTTTGATGATGTAGCCTCAGTTCTCAAAGTTACTTTGAGTTACTTTGATTATATCTTTATTTTGATAAATAAATGTACTTTGTGTCTCTGGGTGTGACTTGTGTCTTAATTATAAGTCTGTCTGGAACTTCCTCTTGGTACAGGAGGTACAGTTGGTGTTGAAAGAAGGGGTGATGACCAAGAAGGTGGTGTCTTTTCTGCCCCGTAGAAGCTTGCCTTTGCCCACCATGATGAAGTTGCTGTGTATCACCAGCCTGGACTACACAGGGGCCAAGGCCTGCTGCCTACCTCCCCCTGGGCATGGGTCCATCTATCCCCCTGGCTTCATTCCACACTACCCAAATTTCACTCTTGGCCTGCTGTTTGGAATTAATGGAAATGGCAGCCAGCTATGTGGTACTGGAGCTCAGAAAATGGAATCCCAAAGTCAAGGCTGGAGAAGCACCCTCAGAAGCAAAGTTTCTGTCTGACCTTCCCTGCCCTCTTATCTGTTCCTCTCATTCCCTCTCTGGTAAGGTATTGAAACTAGAATTCACCTTCCCCAAGGCAGGTCACACAATCCAGGACTCCTTTGCCCCAAAGCCAGATAGAAAGCCTGATATTACTGTAACCTTCCTCCACCTTTTGGAGTGAGAATTAACCACAGAGAAATTCCCTGGTGTGGTATGTTCCTCAAGTTCTAAGAACTCCATTCCGGAGGGGTCCCACCCCACCCCAGAGAAAGGAATACCACACAGAGAGGCTGTTGCCAGCCAGGTGTGGGCTCTTGTTCTTAGTTCAGATGGAAATCACGGACTGGCAAAGTTCCACTCCATTAATCCATTGGGTTTTGGGACCAGTGGCTTTAGGCCTTACTGGCTCCAAACTCTTCAACCTGCCTTGTGCATCCTTAAAGGGGGTTTCACGTATCCAGTATGAATCCTGGCAGTGTGGAAAGGTCAGGGGGTGAGAGGGCAGGAAGTGTCTGTGGCCAAGACAGCTTCAGGTCGTTATGACATCACATCTGAACTGTAGCTACTCTGCCTCAGGGCTGGGGCTGTCTATGGGAGCACGGTGAGATTCACGTTTTCTCTTACTTCTTCCTGCCAAGGACCTCACCTGCTTTTGAACTGCTTTTGGTTGTAGTTCTTTTACTCAGAGCTGGATGTTGGGAATGGACAGTTATAGGTAGATATAACAGGAAGTATGAGACTACTACCTGGAATATATTTACACAAGATCTGGCTTTTACCTCACAGTTCCCTCTTGGCCCCATGGTGTTGGGAAATGAGTGACTTTTTCTAGTTTGGGGTGTGACTCAGTCTTTGAAGTCAGATCATATTGTGTGTTTTGTTTATTTATTTTTAGTAAAAAAAAATTCTGTGATTCATTAACTCTTTCCCCACTGCACATATACAAATTAAATTGAAACAGATCATAGACCTAAAGGGAACAACTTCTTGGAAAAAATGTGGGAGAAAAAATTAATGACTGTGGAATAGGCAAAAGTTGCTTAGAACATAGAAAACCTGAGCAAGAAAAGAAAAATATGGGTAATTTAGAATTCATCAAGAAATTTAAAAATCTACTCTTAAAAAAAGGTACCATTAAAAACTCTCACAGGGAGTACCTATATTATATAAATAAAGCTATTCAAAGAATAAAGCTGTAGAAAACAAAAATCTTGCTGAAAGACAAGCCTCACAATGGGAGATAATAGGAACCAATAGTATCTGACAAAGAATTTTTCTTCAAGTTTGTATAATATACGCTTCCAGCTCAATAGCAAGATGACCTTCAACTTTATAAAATGAGCAAAAGATTGGAGGATCTCAAAAAGGATATATACAAATGACCAGTGGACAAGGAAAAGATGCTTGATACCTTTAGTCATCAGAGAAATGCAATTAAAACAACAATCAAAAGTAGTTGTCTCTAGTCTCATCTACTCAGGAGGCTGAGGCAGGAGGATAGCTTGAGCCCAAGAGTTCAAGACCAGCTTAGGGAACATGGTAAAATCCCATCTCAAAGTAGGAAATATAAAAAGAACAAACCCCAAAACAAAATGCACAACCCCTGGATACCCTCCAGAATGGCTGAAATGAGTAAATGTGACAACTCGCCTTTGGGTATAACTGGCGCACTTATACACTATGATGACACTGTAAAATTTGAAGCTACTTTGGAAAACAGGACATTTTTAAATAAAGTTGTATATACACTCACAGCAGGACTCAGAAGTTCTGGCAGCAGATATTTACCATTTGTAGCAGCTTTATTCATAATAATCTGGTGAAAACTCAGGTGCTTATTATGGGTGAGTGGTGGAACAAATTTGGAATATTCATCCCAAGGCATTTTTAAATTTTTTAACTTTAAGACAGTCTTGCTAAATTGCTAAGCTGCTCACACTAGGCTTGAACTTGCAACCTCCTGCCTCAGCACCCCAGAACAGGATTATAGGTGTGAGTCAACATGCCTGGGTCCTTTACCTTGGGAAAGGACTCTGCCAGAGTAGGTGACAGCCCTGTTCCCACAGCACCTACCCCACATAGAGTGGTCTCTTTAGCCTCTCTGCATTTGGGCCTCTGCATTTGGGCTTCTGCAGCTTCTTTGGGCTGTTGCAACCCTACCTCACCCTTTGTAGGTGGCAGTGCCTCTGCCTTCTCACCTGGATTAATGCTCATGACTCCAGATTTGCATCACCTGTTTGCAGGTCTCCTCTCAGTGGGATTGTCCCTGACTTGGGTTGACTGCCACTATTTCAGACCTGCAAACCTTCTGTAAAGGATGCAAGGACGTTGTCAGGGAGATGTTTTTGAACGTCCTGCAGGACACGATACAAAGCAAACTCCCTGGCAGCTCTCTGCAGTTACTTCTGCTAGAAAGGTCACCTTTCCATGACCTTTCTCTGTCTTATGACTATGGGCTGCATTTGCACAGCTGACTGAATTCAGGGCCATGATTTTTTGCCTTAACAGATAAACTTAAGCCCTCATGAGAATCAAACCCATGACCAGTGTTCTCAGAAATTGTTCTAGGGTGGAAAGTAAATGCCTGCTTTTTGAGCAATAGAAAGATGTGCACATAGAAAGACTTGCAACAGTTTGACACAATGTCACTTCTCGAGCTTGTTTCCTGTTTCACAGCTGACTAATTTCACATGCTCACACTGCTATATACTCTGCATCCACACTGGCCTCTGTTCCTCCCCTGCTATTACTAGTAATCACTGTCATGGGGCCAATCTGTACACCTGGTCCTGGACTTCAGTCCTCACCTCCCTGTGTCCCTCTTTTCACTGTTATCTCCTGCAGCTCACAATGCCCCCTGTATAGCTCCACTGTTAGCTCATAGACTCGGGTGACTTCTCCATAACAAAAACAAGGGAAGAGAAGACAAAACACCCAGTCTCTTAGCAACTATCCTATTTTTCTGCTCCTCTTCAGGGAACAAACCCCATCTCCAATTCCTCTTCCCTGAGTGCCTAGTGAGCCCTTACCACCATTTATTCTCAAAGGTAACTTGCCATTCAGATGTTTATCCTCACAGGTAACTCACCATTCATTTTTATTAGTCCGTGTTTGCAGCACATGATTTTTCCATCCCTTGAGTGTAGCAGGTACATGTACACAACACATCTTCGTTCCGTTTCTTTTTTTTTTTTTTTTTTTGCTTTTTGGAGACAGGGTCTTGCTTTGTAGTTCAGGCTGGCCCTGAGCTCACTATGGTGCCCAGGCAAGCCGCCGAGAACTCAGCAATCCTCCTGTCTCTGCCTCCTGAGTGCTGGGATTACAGGCGTGAGCCACCACGCCCAGCATTATATGTGGTAACCGGGGATCGAACTCAGGTCCTTACGCTTGCGAGGCAGGCGCCGGAACCACTGAGCTAACCCTCCGGCCCTTCGTTCCGTTTCTTACCCCCTCTCTGTTCCTTGATCCTGTTTCCATTTGAGAAAGACTTAGCTCTTTACTTCATTTTATCTTTCATTTTGTTCTTTATAATTTGGGTTTCTCTTATAAGACAAATCATGCAATATTTAAGTTTGTGTGGCTGATTTATTTTGTTGAATACTGTAGTACATCCATTTTCCTACAAATGACTCAAGTTTATTTTTCTTTATGGGAGAGTTGTAATCCATTGCATATAAGTATCAAATTTTCTTTAACCATTCACCAGTTGGTGGACATATAGGCTGCTCCTAAAATTTAACTATTATAAATTGTGCTGCTATAAACACGAGTTTGCCTGTAGCCCTGCAATATGATATTTTGAGAAGATATCTAGAAGGGAAATAGCTGGGTCAAATGGAATTTAGTCTTTTGAGGAATCTCCATATGGATTTCCATTAACTAGCCATTCACACCTTATTGCCACTGCTAACTTACCATTTAAAAAATTTTTATCTTTATTGGTACATTGTATATACATATCGTGATCACACTCAATATTGGGAATTTGTACCAGTATATAACACAATTGGATTCTCATTTTTCCCCATTTCCCTTCTCATCCCACAATGCTCCACTGCCTAAATACATAATAACTCACCATTTTTTTTTTTTTTGAGACAGGGTCTTGGTTGTAGCTCAGGCTGGCCCTGAGCTCACTACATAGCCCAGGCAAGCCTCGAACTCAGCAATCCTCCTGTCTCTGCCTCCCGAGTGCTGGGATTACAGGCGTGAGCCACCACGCCCGGCATAACTCATCATTTTGATGTCTGTCTCCACTATTAACCTCAAGGATGAATTCACAGTCCTCAACTTGCTTAGCACATGACATTTGATGCATGGATGACTCTTTACAGATATTTTTATTTGATTTCAAAGGCATCACTCTTTCCTCGTCTCACTGGCCACTTTGGCTCCTTGGGGATCCTCCAAGGTGAACTCCCTAAGTATTGGGGTGCTCTAGCGAGTCCTTGCCGTTTCTCCCTTCCTTCTCCACAATCACACCCAGGTCTCTCACTCAAGACGAGTTGACCGCAAAGTCCAACCACTTTCCCATCTCCAGCCAGGACCGACCTCTGGACTCCAGATGAGTAGCAAACACAATGAGTTCACTGTGGTGATTTTCATTCCATAAATCTCTGACCATGAATGCTTTATTGTCTTAGTTAATGGGATCACCTTCTTTCCACCCACTGGGAATGGATATCTTTTATACTTTGGCTCTTCTTTCTCTCACCGTACCTTCAGCCTACTAGCAAATCATTCCACCATCGATACACATCCAGTATTTGGCTGCACGTTTCCACGGTCACTCTGCCACTTTGACTCGAACCACTCTAAATCTCTCACACAGCTCTCAGCCATGTCACTGGCTTTCTTGCTTATTCCTTTCCCTCTGCAGTTCATTGCCAAGATGTGGTCACAGGCTCCCTTAGTGTAAGACCAAGTTGTGGTACCTTGCTGCTCATAACTGCAGCGGTTTCCACCTCACTCAGTAAAAGGCAAAGCTTCCTTAAGATGGGCGGCATGGCTGCGGGGCTTCCACTGTCAGTCGCAGCTGTGAGCAGCCTGCTCTCATCTTCCTGCTGCCCTCGCAGCACCCTGCCCTGTCAAGCACACTGTCTCCAATACAGCCACCAGGAGCAGCTGCAGAAGTGCAGACAGACAAGCTCACAGGACTCAGCAGAGACTGATCCGCAGCGCGGCACTTCCACAGCCCTGGGTGGGCCTCAGGCTTCTCTGCTGGCTTCCTTACAGCATTCTTCTGTTTTTAGTCTCATTGGTATCCAACCAGCTGCTCCCGCCAGAAACTTGACTCTGGGATCGTTCTTGAATCCTCCCCTCTATGCCTTTTATTCAGTTAAATACAGACAGAACTGCAGCAACTTTCCTCCTCTTTTTTTTTTTTTTGAGACAGCATCCCGCTTTGTAGTTCAGGCTGGCCCTGAGCTCACTACGTAGCCCAGACAAGCCTCGAACTCAGCAATCCTCCTGTCTCTGCCTCCCGAGTGCTGGGATTATAGGCGTGAGCCACCACACCCGGCACTGAACTTTCCTCCTCTTAATTGCACATTTTTTTTTTTTTTTGAGACAGGGTCTCACTTTGTAGTTCAGGCTGGCCCTGAGCTCACTATGTAACCCAGGCAAGCCTTGAACTCAGCAATCCTCCTGTCTCTGCCTCCCGAGTCTGGGATGACAGGCGTGAGCCACCACGCCCGGCTTACTCCCACCCTTTTAAAGAATGGCGAGGAACTCAGGGCCTTCAGAGTGAGCTACATCCTCAGGTCTGTTTTTGAAATTTCTAAAAATTTTGAGACAAACTCTCAAATTTTGAGACAAGCTCTAAGTGAGTAAGTAATGTAGAGTGGACTTGAACTTGTGATCTTCTGCCTCACCTCCCAGAGGGTTGGGATTATAGGTATGTACCACCACACCCTGTACTTCTTAACTCTCTTCTTGTACCCATTTTCCCTTCTTAATTCTTTTGGCATGCAAATGAAAATTAAGCTTTAGGTTTTAAATATAAGGGTGAGAGCATGGATATAAGTGAAGTCAGTGTTGGTTTTACCTTGGAAAACAGAAACCAAGGCCTCGGGAAGACTGAATTCATCCTTCCTCTCCCAGCTACCCGCTCTCTGTGCGTTTCACTTTCACACTTTGTGGAACTGAAAGCAAATGCAGCAGTGAGGTCCCACAGCTGTGGTTGTTGGGTTTTAATTTGTGACACCGTGGCTTTCTTTCCACTTATCTCGGGTGGCAGGTCCCAATGTATCAGCTCCCCCTTGAAGCACAGAGCTCTCCTTTGACAGTGTTTATCAGCTGTGAGGACAGCAAGGTCTCCTCTCTTGATCCCCATTGTCACCCGCAGCTGGGATTTAATTGCACACTGGGCTCTGGTTATCTCGGAACACACCTTTATTAACAAACTCAGCAACTGTGTACCCAGTGCTGTTTCCTCCAGGCTCACAGAAAACTGCACATCAGGGTCCCTAATGCACACTACACTGCAGCATGGGGGCTGGGTGGGCAACACACCACTGTGACGAGAGGAGAAGCAGGGCAGTGTCATGTGCAGGCATCTTGGGCTCAAGTCCAACATATCCATGGGTAGGCAAATCTGCTTCTTCTTCCATAAAGATTCTATAACAACACTCCCTTCAAAGTTTGTCTTGAACATAGGGAATACACGAAGGAAATGGGGTAGGAGCCTATGCAGACAAAGGTCAGTAAACTCATTCTGGGTTGACCTTACCCAAAGGCCAGTTCTCCTCTCAGTCCCAGTGGGTTATTTTCTCATCCCACACTAATCAGCCTTATGTTCACCCACAAGGTCCCAAATGTGACTATTAAATGTTGTGAGTGAGAGCTGAGAGCTCATGTCACACCCACGTGCATAAATGAAAAAATCCTCTCAGACATAGTCACTTTTCAGAGTTCCCCTGTCTAGATCTGCTGCATCCAGGGACTTTCCCCCTCTCTCGCTTTGGCTGGTGCAGGGGAAACTGGTTTTGGTTGCTCCAGACTTCTTTCTTTCTATTCGAGTTGCTACTTTTTCCTCTCTGCTTTGAGAAGCACAGACTTTAGGGACTATCTTTTATCATTATGCCACTTTCTACTTCAAGTAGTTTATGAATTATTTTTTTTCTCAAAGAAATTATACACATGGTACTTCTAGGGTAATTCTGGTGGATAAAGACTTTTCTATATCAGCACATCATGGTAATACTGAAATTGGCTACACACAGAAGCATATAGGAGGACAAAAGATGGTGCCAGGGGAGGACAACAGAAGTTTGGAAGTGGCTGAGAGTGCCCCAGAATAAGGACCTTTTCCAGAAGATGACATTCGGAGTGTTCTCTTTGTAAGGAAGGCAGTGGCATGGCCTGGGAATGGGAGAGATTAATGGTGGAGGGACTGAGTGGCTGTCTTCTGTGACAGAGGGTCAGTGCACTTGTGGACCAACCCTTGGGGTCCAACTGAAGTATCCAAGCTTTTCACAGGAAGATCCCTTCTATTATGGCTTTCATAAATTCATTTATTATCACTATTTTTTGGCCTTGCACTTAGAACAAATTTATTTTTACAGAAAAGCTGTAAAAATAGTAGCTCCCATGTAGCCATCATGTAACTTCTATTAATATCTTTTTTTTTTTGAGACAGGGTCATGCTTTGTAGTTCAGGCTGGCTCTGAGCTCACTAAGTAGCCCAGGCAAGCCTTAAACTCACAGAAATCCTCTGGCTTCTGCCTCCCGAGTGCTGGGATTACAGGCTTAAGCCACTACACCCAGCACTGCGATGTGTGGTTATCAGGAATCGAACTCAGGACTTCAGACTTGCCACACAGATGCTGAAATCACTGAGCTAAATCCCTGGCCCTCTATTAATATCTTATATAATCATAGTAGACCTATCTCAAACAAGGAAATTAACATTGATTATAATATTACTAATAAATCTATAAACTATTGAAATTTCAACAGTTTTCTCACTCGTTCTGTTTTTGGTCGGGTCTCAAGGGCCGCTAAATTACATTTAGTTGTTGTGTCTGCTCAAATCTGTGACACTTCCTCAGTGTTCACCTTTCATGATCTTGAGACTTGAAGAATACTAGGCATTTGTAGAATGTGCTTTGGGTTGGGTGGCTTCTGATGGTCAGGCTGAGGTTATGCGGTTCTGGCAAGGTTATCACAAAATCACATCATGGTCTTTTCCGTGCATTCTTGGGAAGTACAAAGGTCTTTCTCATGGTGGTACTAATACTGGCGACTTAGATAAGTTGGTTCCCACCACATTTCTTCATTATTAAGTATCTTGTGGGAGATATTTTTGAGTCTATGAAAATGTCCTCATCATTCTTCCACTCATTCCGTTTAGCATCTGTCAATAGCTCTTGCCTGCAAAAATGACTAGAAGGTTTGCCTAATGGTGGTTTTCTGTTTCTATTATTTGCACATCTGTTAATTGGAATCCTACAATAAGGAAGCATGTTTTCCTCTCCTATTTATTGATTTATTCATTGTGGACTAAGATAAATATCCATTTTATTCTATGGACTAGAATGTAAGACTGTCATGGTTTTGTGGCTTAAAATGTTTTGGACATTGGGAACTCCAATTTCATTCCTAGCTCCCTTTTGACAGCTCCTTTTCTTTGTGAGCACACTGTGACACCATGAAATGCTGTTTTTCCTTCAACTCCAATTCTACCACCATTTCTGTTTTTTTTCTTTTTTGTTATTTAATGTCTTGTTGCTCTGTTTTTTTTTGTTATTGAATTCTTTATTGGTACATTTTATATACAGCACACAATCACACTCAACATTGGGGAATTTGTACCACTATATAACACAAGTTAATTCTCATTTACCCATATTCCTACCCACCCTACAACCCCCCACCCCCTATATACATGTTCTTTCTTTTTCTTTCCAAATCATATTTATTCTTTATGGCCAAACCCTTCTCCAGGTACTTCCACGTATTCTTATTCTCCCTCCCTCACTCTCTCTTTCTCTCTCTCTCTCCCTCCTGGCAGACAAAAAGAGGCCATGCCCCTTTAAGAAACCATAGCAACGCACAGATGCAGGTGACGCAGGTGACTGACGCAGGTGACATAGGCCAATCATACATTGCTAAATGCTGCTTCTGCCTTTGTGCCTAATCACACCCCACCGTGAGCACTATTCCTGCCCTCTCATCCTATCACATCCCAAGGCATCCTATGTGAATGCCTGTAACATCCAAAAAATAAAAGAAAAGCTTCCCAACCCACGCGGAGTCTGGTTGTTGAGGCCATAGGATGACAGAGACGGCACGGTAACCAGACCAGGCCAGATTACAGTTCTTTCCTCTAATTGCTTTCCCCTACCACCTTACCTTTGAATATTTCCTATTTCACAAAATCTATCATACATTCTAGAACTCATTTACATCTACAGGTTCTCATACCAGAGAAAAGATATGATATTTACATATTTGTGATCTAATTCTACCACCATTTCTTACAGAAGATTGGCTTTTTTGTTTTTAAATTGGAGAATACTATTTAGAAAGCAAGGTTTAGATGCTAGATTTCAGTGTACTGACTGAGGTGTCAATCATCCCAAGTTCTTTTATAAACAATGTGTGTGTGTGTGTGTGTGTGTGTGTGAGTGTGTGGGTGGTCTGTATGCGTGTGTGCAGGCATATAACCATGAGTTAATATCAACACTTCCAATTCCTATTTTTCAGCCTCTCCATTTCCTTATTTGTAATTTGTTTTTCTAAAAGGAGCTAATCTTAGTCTCACTGTTCACAATACATTTTCTTAATTTGAGAATACAGCTAAGAGTTTCACAATTGCTAGTTTATACTCCTGTGAAAAATAAATGTACTAACTAGGGCACAATATTTTTATAGTTAGTTTTTGTCTTTAGCTTTACCATGTACAGTCAAAATACCATCTTCCAAAGTTACTTAAGTGAACCCTTTGCTTCCCCACCCACACTGGTTGTGGTTATGTTAATCACTTACCACACAGTCCCTCTTTCCCAGCTGCATCCTATGTTGGCCTGCTTCACACCCTGGCTGGCTGTGTGTATGTGAAACATCATCAGGGTTCTGAAAATCAGAAATGTACAGAAGCTGTAACCTGAGAAGTCACTTGTCCTTCTGCCATTACTCCTCTCCTACTCCCAATGTGTTCTCAAGCACCCAAACTTCAGTTTTGGTTCATACTTATAGAGTTGTTTAAAAAATGAGCATGCAATTTCCTTTTTATCCTTCTCTATCATTTTATGGAGAGATAATTCCCAAACTGTTGAATTTACCCTTTAAAATGTACAGTTTACTGTTTTTTTAGAACATTCTTACCTCCTCAAGAAGAAACCCTGTACCCTATTTCTTCTTACTCCTAGCCCCAGGCACTACTTTCTGTTTCTGTGGATTTGCCTGTTCTGGACATTTTATATAAATCAAATCATACAATACATAAACTTTTGTCTTTGTCTTAACTTACTATTTCTTTGTCTTAACTTACTATTCTATTTTCAAGGTCCACTCATGGCATATATCGATACTTCATTGCTTTCATGACTGAATAATATTCCAACTCATGAATATACCACATTTTTTGGTACATTTATCAGTTGACAAAAATTTGGGTTGTTTTCACAACTAGACTGTAAATATTGCTGTGACATATATATGTATATATGTCATATATATACACATCATATATATATGTCATATATACGTCATATATACATATATATGTAGAAAAATAGGGTTAGAATTACAAGGTCAGACTGTAATTATATATTTAACTTTTGAAAAACTGCTCCAATTTTCCCTAATGGGTGTACCACTTTATATTCCTATATGTATTTCAATTTCTTATCTTTGCCAATACTTATTTCCCTTTTAAACATAATTATAGCTATCCCACTGTATGTGATATCTCTATGGTTTTGGCTTATACGTATTTCTCAATGACTAATAACATTGAACATCTTTCCTTATACTTTTTTTATCATTTTATAAAGATTGAAGCAATGCCAACTCAAACATTTGAAAATTGATTATTTATCTTTTTATTCCTGAGCTGTGAGAGTTCTTTACATATAATGTCTACAAGCTTCTTATTTTATAAATAATATATATGAGTTAATATCAACACTTTGTACATATAAAATATGATTTGCAAATATTTTCTTGTATTCTATAGGTTGTTTATAGATAGCCTTTGATACATGATTATTTCCAACTTACCTCTTTTTTTTGTTTTGTTGCTTTTTTTGGGTACCATGGTCTGATCTGAGGTAATGCAAATTTATGCCTGCTTTCTTCTCAGAGCTTTATTGCTTTGGCCCTGTCGTTAGGTTTTGATCTACTTTCAGTTAATTCTTAACCACAGTGTTAGAGAAAGGTCAAACTTTTTTTCTGGCACAGGGACACTCAGCTGTCCTGGCTTCATCTGGTGAGACTTTCCCTAAAGAAAATCTGGATCACTCATCAGGAACAATCCATTGACCATAAATGTAGGAGCAGACCCCTCCATTTTATACTTCTTAGCCCAGAAACTTAGGCCAATAAATTTATATCCAGGACAAATCACTGAGTCTCAGGTATTGTTATAGCAGCACAAAATGACCCAGAAGTCATGTACTTCGAAGGGCAGTCCTTCCTCTAGGGTACAAGTACCCTATGCTACAAGTACTTTCTATAGTGTGTCAGTTACCTTTTTGCTCCATGTGTTCTTTTTATGCAAGTACAATTTTAAATATTTCTGTCATCACATTTATCGAACTTTCCTTTTATTGCCCCTGAGATTTGAGACACAGTGGCAAAACTTTTCTAAGCAGATAAAGAATTGCCCCCCCCCCCCTTTTTCCTTCAAGTACTTGCACTAGATTCCAAAGCCACTGGGGATTTAAAAAAATAATGTGTGACGTGAACAGTGGATGTATTTTTAATTATCAGCATTTTTTAAACTGCCCATTCAGTTGTTATTAGAAACCTCTGGGCAGCCTTGGCGGTGGGAGCAGCCTTCCTCACTCTGGCCCTGTACAGGCCTCTGGCCCCTGTGACGGCGGCTGCAGTGGCTTCAGGAGGACTCGTCCGCACCTGCCGGCCGGCTACTGCTGAATGTTTTTATATCAGCTTTTGTAACGTCCACTATTAACACAAACTCACTAAATGTTCATGTCAACTCGCACATCTTTTCAATTCCAGACCAGGTATGCTAATTCGCGGTAGCCTGGCCGGGGATGAAGTAGGCGGGCCGGGGTCTGGATCCCGGTCGGGTTTGGGAGGCGGGGCCGGGGCGGGACTAGGCGGGGCGGGCTCCGGGGGCATGCTGCGCGTGCGCGGCCCGAAAGGCGCGCGGCCCGAGACGGTGAGATGGCGGCGACGGCGGCTGTGAGCAGCGCCAAACGCAGACTTCGAGTTGAGCTGAAGCAGCGTCTGGCTACCCTGAGTGCTGAGGAGCGCCGGCGCCAGTCCCGCCTGCTAACGCAGAAGGTGTGCGACACGTAGTTTTGCGCGGGAAGCTGCGGCGGGACCTCTCACCACGCAGAGTGGCCCGTGGCGCGCGCCGTCGACCCTCTGTCGTGCGCACGTGCCGTCCTTTTGCCGTCTCGGCCGCGCACACGTCCCCTTCCTTGCCCCCTGGGGGCACGTGCACGTTCCCTTGTGGCGCGCACGTCCCCTCCTCGCACCCCCGTGGGTGCGCGCACGGCCTCTCTAGTTCTTTCTAGAGGATTCCCGCTTCCGCCCGTGTCCAGGTGCGGCCTTGCGCTGGGGTGTAGAACCCGGGTCCTGTCCGTGCTCCGTCTTCCACTTGTGCCTCTGCGACCCGGGCCTGAAAGGCAGACACTGGAGCAGCAGGTCCCGGAGAGCTGTGCTTCCCAGCTAGCGCTGTTGGGGATGGCCCTACGCCAGACCCCTTTGCTTCACAGGCCTCTTGGGCGGACCGTCAGGGGAGGGGAGGCCGGCGACCAGAAGAGCAAGGGCTTTTTATGTGCTGACCCTAACCCGCATCTTAACACTTAGTCCCTGTCTTCCTGACACAATCTACAGGATAACAACCACCCCTGTTGGTCCGGAAACAGGTAATGGGTATGATGGAACACAGCTCATGCTTTCCTACCCAGACCTTGACCCTTGTAGACCTGTCGAGTGGTGTATGACAGGACATGATCAGTGCTGTCTGTATTCTGACATTAACCTTAACCCTGACCGCCATCTTGGCAACCCTGTGGTGAGAAGTAAAGCAGTGTATGACAGGACATATCCAGTGCTTTCTGTATCCTAACCCAGCCTACCCTAACCTTTGGAGACCTACTTGACATTATGGGGTGTGTAAAGGGACATTTTCCTGGCTTTCCTTACACTACCTTAGTCATTATCTCAACCCAGACCCTTGGGATCCTGACTGGCCTGTGGTAAAGGGTGAGGCTGTGTGACAGGAGATAGCCAGGGCTTTCCATATTTCTGCTAGAGCCAGTAGGGAGAACATATTGGTAGCATTTGGATAACGAACTGGGGAACCATTGAAGGGTGATTGTGATAAGTCAGGGAGGATAATGGAGTGTAACCCAGAGGATAGACAGTGGAGGGACTGGGGAGAATCAGCAGACCTGGAAACTGACTCATGGGGGTTAGAGTGCTGGCGGGAGAGAGAGGCACCTGTAGCTCCATATATAGAGCAAGGATAACACTTCAGGATTAGTAAGCATCAGAAGTGTAGGAGTTAGAGCAGATTTCTGGACAGACATGGGGAAAATGATGAGTTTATTTTGTTATCTTTGTTCATGGGAGATTTTTTTTCAAATAGGATCTTGTTGTGTTGCCCAGGTTGGCTTTGAACTCTGGGTTTAATCCATCTTCTCTCAGCATCTGAGTAATGTCTGTAGAAAATTATAATTCATAAAGTTCAGATGGCAGTAGTTGTATAGAAGCAGAGCTGCTGACAGCAGTAGAATTACAACTATGAGTATTGATGGAGGAAACAAAAATGAAAAAACAAAAACAGGCCCATGATTCCCCAAAAATAATAATATTCTTTGTTTTATATGAGCCAATAGACACATAGTGAATATAGTTTTCAGCTTTTATATATGCATTTAGTGATCACAGTGGGTCATGGCACTAAAATCATTGCATTATGACTAAAACACTTTTATTTAGTGAATGCTTAATAAAAATATTAGTTGAGGGCTGGAGATTTAACTCTGGTTCCGACGCCTGCCTCGCAAGTGCAAGGTCCTGAGTTTGATTCCTGGTAACCACATACAATGCTGGGCATGGTGACTCACGCCCACCAGCCATCAATACCACATACCACAGTGCTGGGTGTGGTGGCTCACGCCTGTAATCCCAGCACTTGGGAGGCAGAGGCAGGAGGGTTGCTGATTTAGAGGCTTGCCTGGGCTACATAGTGAGCTCAGGGCCAGCCTGACCTACAAAGTGAGACCCTGTCTCAAAAAAAAAAATTAGTTGAACTGAATGTTGTGGACACTAATCCCAGCTATGTGATGTAGGAAGATTGAAAGTTACAGCCCAGCCTAGGAAATTTATCAACTTAGACTCTGTTTCATACTAATAAAATACTATACAAGGAGTTGGGAATGTAGTTTAGGCCCTAGGGTTAGTCCCCAGCACTGGGCAAAAAAGAAAAAAGGTATCAGTGATGTCTTTCTTCAGATCATTAAAAAGTATTTCTATTGACATAGCATCTGTTTTGTAATTTAGAAATTTATCAGAAAGTAATGTGTGGCGAATTCAGGTTTATGCCTTGACACACTAACATAAGGAAGTTAGTGTCCCTTTATTCTTTTTGTTTTCTGCTCTACCACCTTCCAAAGCCTACGTTATTATGTTGTTAAAATTGTATGAAAATGTGCTCTAAAAAGGTGGAAGAAAAAAATCCAAGAAAGAAAGAAAGAAGACACTGAACTCAGTATAACAGTAGAGTAAGGTGAGACCCCAGGGTGATGGCTGTGCCCTGGGCCTGAAGACACACCAGCTCCTTAGGGCTGGCAGGCCTTAGAAGGAAGGTTAATCTATTTTTACAGACAAAATGAAAAAAAAAATAACATTGCTAAGAGTAAGCCACACTGTTTGTTTTGCCAAAAAACATAAAGATGAAAATTTTTGGAATAATACAGAGTTAAGTAAATTTTATATTTAAACATTGTTCTGTAACTATAATAAGCAGTAATTCTGGCTCATTTCAAAACTTGAAATTCAAGTAAACAGATTTTTAGAGTATTTTGTTACATAGTGTTCACTGTGGAAGTATTTGGTTAATAGTTTCAACATCAGATTTAAATGTTCCTTGTTCTGCTCAATACCTGTGCCCTCCATTCAAGCTAGAAACTGGTGGCTTTGTTTATTGATTAGATTGGTGGTTATTTCTTTTCCTTTGTGCCTTTCTGGAATTCTTGTTAGTCAAATAAAAATCCTTGGTTGATCTTTTATGTTTTTAAATATTTCTTCTCCCTCTTTTTCCAATTTTTGTCTTTTTCTCTTACCTAAGATTTTCTCCTAACTTGTTTTCCCTTTTACTAATCTCAACTTTTAGTATTTGGGGAATGCTGGGGATTAAACCCGGTTCTTGTGCATGCTAGACAAACCCTCCATGACAGTGCTAATCAATAGGCTAATTAATTCTAATATCAATTTCCAGTGATTAATTCTTAAATTTTTGATTGTTTCTTTCTTGTAGTCGTCTGTTGATATTTTATGGATACAGTTATCTTTTCTGAGTTTGAAAAAACTAACTAGATTAAAAAAAATTCTCAGTTCTTTGAGTTACCTCAGTTTCCCACTGGGTTGTTTTTTTCCCTCCTTTTCCCTCACTCCCTCCATACCTTCATCTCATTTTACTTGATGACCCTTGTTGTCTGTCTGTGGTTCTGAATGAAGGCATATTAGCTAATGGAGAGTTCTCTGCCTTTTGTGGTTACTTTGGGAGGGACCTCAGGGAGGAATGGTTTCTGCCCCACCTGCCTCCACATTCTCAGAGTGTTGTGATCTGTTTCTTTGTTTATTAATAGTGTCTCTTCCACTCTCTGTCTTACAAGAATTAGCTAACTCTATTTTCTTGTGCTCAGTGCTATAAAGGATTTTCTTTTTTGGGGCTTCTTTACAAATGTCATGGAAATGAGATTTAGGGAAGGAAGATAAATGTGTATGCGCAGTCTCACACTGAATTTTAACTAATGTTTCTTACTGCTTATTCAGCTCTTGAGTTTCTATATTCTGCTTTAAAGAGAATGAGAAAGACACTTAACTTTCTCATCTAGTACCTGGTGCCAGGAGCCTGAGGCCTGCCCAAATGTGATCTCCACATTTCCATTGGCTCTCCCTTGCCTAGGCCTCATGGCAGCTGTGCTGCTTTTCAGAATGGAGTAACCTCCTTCCTAACATTGGGCCAGTGTGCTGTACCTACTTAATTTATTTGCCTTTTTGTTAGGAATAACTTGACTTTCTGTGCTATTCTTATTAATGAACTACTTTTGTAGCATCTTTTTCTTCTTAGCTTGCAGGATAGGGGATAACAGAAACAGAAGTGAGATAGGTGACTTTCTATTTTTTTTTTTTTTTTTTTTCTGGAGACAGGGTTTCGTTTTGTAGTTCAGGCTGGCCCTGAGCTCACTCTGTAGCCCAGGCAACCCTCAAACTCACAGCAGTTCTGCCTCTGCCACCCGAGTGCTGGGATTACAGGTGTGAGCCACCACGTCTGGCATTGTGGTATGTAGTTACCAGGGATTGAATTTGGGACCTTGTGCTTGCTAGGCAGATGCTGGAACCACTGAGCTAAATCCCTAGACCTGACTTTTCTGTGGTAAGCAAACCTTAGTCCCCTTCTGCCTGAAAAATGATTCTTTCTCTAAGATCCCTACTCTTACCCAGGTGAACATTTCAACATTCATTTGAACAGAGTGGGTTGGGGTAGTTGAGCTAAGAGAGAAAGAATTACAAGGCATGTTTTACACCTCAGGGATCTTATGGACTGGTTCAGGACATTACATTTAAGGCACATAAACAACTAGTGGTCAAGTCATGAATTAAAACTAAATATATAAGAGTTCCACTGAACTCAGGAAAAGTTAGGGCTTCCATTTGGCTTTAATAGGTGGAATTTAGGAGGAGAGAAGCCTGACAGTCTGAGGTACAGGAAAGTTTGTTGGAGCCAAAAATCAGACATGAAAGAAAGGAGAAGCCTGTTAAGTGACTGGAGAAATGAGACAGAGTGGCTCTTGGTGTGACTTTTGAATGTATGTTCACAGCTGTGAGTGTGAGTGTGGCAGAGGGGAAATGGATCAGAGAAGTAAGTCTTGGGTTCTGAACGAAAGTCAGACTTCAGCACTTAGTGACCTCAAACCCACTAAACAACCCTACTTTTAATTAATTAAATAATTAATTATTTTTTGGAGACAGGGTCTCACTTTGTTGTTCATGCTGGCCCTGAGCTCACTAGGTAGCTCAGGCAAGCCTCGAACTCAGCAATCCTTCTACCTCTGCCTCCTGA
This sequence comes from Thryonomys swinderianus, assembly GCA_004025085.1. NCBI lineage: Eukaryota > Metazoa > Chordata > Mammalia > Rodentia > Thryonomyidae > Thryonomys > Thryonomys swinderianus. The sequence continues at coordinate 83,694 of PVIC010000794.1, read as the reverse complement.
GTGCTGGGATTACAGGTTTGAGCCACCAAGCCAGGAATTTGTGGCATGAGGTACTGTTTGCCAGTGGGCATGGCTACCATGCCCAGTATTGTATGTGGTTACTGGGGATCAAACCAGGGACCTTGCGCTTGCGAGGGAGGTGCCAGAACCACTGAGCCAAATCTCTGGCCCCTTTTAATTTACTTTTTGTAAAGTTAAAGCAAATTAGAGAAGATTGAGACAGAAGAGAGAGACTGTCAAGGAGAATCATTAGTTTAAGAAGTATAATTGGGGATTATAATTGTCATAATTTCCCATTTAGGTCATTGCCCACAGTCAGTATCAAAAGTCCAAAAGGATTTCCATCTTTCTGAGCATGCAAGATGAAATTGAGACGGAAGAGATCATCAAGGACATTTTTCAACAAGGCAAAACCTGCTTCATCCCTCAGTATAATTTCCAGAGTAATCACATGGACATGGTGAAGTTAGCATCACCTGATGAAATCTCTTCACTTCCTAAAACGCCCTGGAATATTCATCAGCCTGGTGAAGACGATGTACGTGAGGAGGCTTTGTCAACAGGTAAATCTTTTTGTGTTAGAATTAATGTTTTAGGATGTTGTCTGATTGTGACGAGGTTTTGTTTGTTTGTTTGTTTTGAGACAGGGCCTCGCTTTGTCATTCAGGCTGGCCCTGAGCTCACTACGTAGCCCAGGCAAGCCTCAAACTCAGCAATCCTCCTGCTTCTGCCACCCAAGTTCTGGGATTACAGGCGTGAGTCACCATGCCCAGCCTAGTGGTGTTTGGTATTAATTGCTGGTGGGCGAGAGTCACCATGCCTGGTATTGTATGTGGTTGCCGGGGATTGAACTCAGGACCTTGTGCTTATTAGGCAGGTGCCAGAATCACTGAGCTAAATCTGCAGTTCCTGTGATGATCTTTTAGATTTCCGGCCCACCTGTTATTTTGGGGTCAGTGAGAATTTCTTTTCCTATAGTGAAGAACTTGTATTTCACTTATATCCCAAGATACCACATGACCTGGTATGCAATAGTCTCTGTAAGTTGTGAACTGTAGATGGTAATAGTGAGTTATTAAGATATTGTTGCCTTCTCATAGACTCTTGTGCTAACCTTGTGGGTTGAATTATACATTTCCCTGAATGATTTTATCAATAATCTGTATGAGTATTATCATAATGCTTATGAGTATATTATTATTATTATCATCAATGAGAATTTATATATCCAGGTGAGACCTATCACTGCTTTCTGGCAATGTCTACTTGGATGTCAAATGGCATCTGTAATACAGTGTGCTTCAAACTGGATTACATTCTCAGCCCTGCTGTGTGGTCCCTCTCAGGATCACCACCATTCAGTCAGTTACTATGACAGAGATCCCTGGTCACTCTTGATTCCTCTCTTCTCATGCTCTAAATACTGTCTGTTGCCAAGTCTAAGCTACCACCATCCTTGTCTAGGTTACTGTGCTAGTTCCTAACAGTCCTTCTGTCCATGTCTTGCATCCTTTCTTCTCTCTTAATCCACAATATCCAAAGTCATTGAAACAAGGTTTCTGAAACAGCAATCTGACTGCTTCTCTCCCATTTAAAGTCTCAGTGACCTTCTGCTGTCCTTAGAGTGAGGCAAACAGCTCTTAAAGAAGCTCACCTTGTATTGGTCCTGTATGTCTTCTCTTCCTGGCACATGTCCTCCTGGTCATTCCAGCTCACATCTTCCTGGTCTTCCATTCCAGTGGCTTTGAAGATCTCTGTTCCTCAACCCTCCTCTGCTTTCTCTACTGTAGGATCTTTATACCTGCTGTTCTCTTTGCCAACAGCTACTTGGGAGATTTTTTTTCACCATTGTTAAGCTGCCAAAGAACTCCAGGCAGAATAAGCTAAGGCTACCATTTGGTAAAGTAAGGCTTCAAACTTATCTTGGAGGTATGTATTTTGACTAATAAGACTTAAATGGTTACAGAGAAGCCCAGGAACAGTTTTATGCAGTCTTATCCTAATTTTTCCCCTTGCAAATTAACATCTTAACCTATAAAATCAGTATGATGGGATGGAAAGGGAGAGGATCAGAGACTTACCTCAAGTTGCTGCCTCAACTTCTCTCATGTTTACCAGCCCTAGAATTTGTAAGATATTTGGGCATGAAAAACACATTCAAGTCTTCTTCATTCTTGTCCTATGTCTATAGACATGCTGAGTCTCAGTATTATAAAACTTATATTTTAAAGGAGAAAGCCTACACATGTTCTGATGCAATGAGACAAGGAATTATTGCATATCTGGGAAGGTGGCCCAGGCCTAAAGATAAGGAAGTAAGGAGAAAGAAGTTTTAGGCCTTGACACTGCTTACAAATAATGTAGCCACTTCTCTAGACTTGCTGGCTCTCCCAGGTTCTGGCTTAGTTAATGTGAACATAAGCTTGCTAGTTGAAATTCCACTTAGTCCCCTCCAGTAACCAGCTCCCCCCACAGCAGACTTTCCTGTTAAGAATAGTTATGTTCTTTCTGTATCATATTTATTGGGCATGTATAAAGGGGGGAGGAGGGGGGAGTGGGTAGGGATATGGGTAAAAATGAGAATTAACTTGTGGCATATACTGGTACAAATTTCCCAATGTTATATGTGATTTTGAGATGTATATAAATTGTACCAATAAAGAATTCAATTAAAAAAAAAAGGAATAGTTATGTTGGGGGCCGGAGGATTACCTCAGTGGTTCCGGCGCCTGCCTCGCAAGTGCAAGGTCCTGAGTTCGATCCCCGGTAATCACATACAATGCTGGGCGTGGAGACTCATGCCCACCAGCAATCAATACCACATACCACAGTGCCAGGTGTGGTGGCTCATGCCTGTAATCCCAGCACTCAGGAGGCAGAGACAGGAGGATTGCTGAGTTCGAGGCTTGCCTGGACTACATAGTGAGCTCAGAGCCAGCCTGAACTACAAAGCGAGACCCTGTCTCAAAAAAAAACAAAAACAAGCAAACAAAAAAGAATAGTTATGTTGGGGCCGGAGATTTAGCTCAGTGGTTCTGGTGCCTGCCTTGCAAGCGCAAGGTCCTGAGTTTGATCCCCGGTAACCACATAGAATGCTGGGCATGGTAACTCATGCCCCCAACAATCAATACATATACCACAATGCGGGCGTGGTGGCTCATGCCTGTAATCCCAGCATTGGGAGGGAGAGGCAGGAGGATTGCTGAGTTCGAGGCTTGCCTGGGCTACATAGTGAGCTCAGAGCCAGCCTGAACTACAAAGCAAGACCCTGTCTCAAAAAAAAAAAAAATAGTTATGCCACTTTCATAATGTCTTCTTTGGGTTAAGATAATAGTATCATTTTGTTCCTTCATGTGTTTGTTCCTGTTTAATTAAAGTCCAGTAGTGGGAAGAACAGAGGAACATGACCTTTCCTCTTAGCTGTGCTTCCTGAAGGAGATAAGCCCAACTCAAGTCAATGAGTGAACTCATTTCTGTGGTTTTAGCAAATTACTCAGTGCATAAGAGCATTCAGTAAGTGGTTCTACCATTTTTTAGAAAGGAAGGAAGAATTACTCATTTCATGATAAATTCTTTGCTGGCTGAGTATTTCATGTTTTGATAAATTGCCTCTGAGCATGCTTTATGGCAGATGCTATTTTAAGTCTGGAAAGAGAAGGTCCGAGCCCTCTGGGGACTTAGACGCTAACTGGGAGACAGAAAATATGTGTTACTAGAGTAAGTATCCCTGCCAGTAAAATACGGTAAATGTGTCATATGAAAGCTCATTGAGTATTAAAAATTTAGAAGTTCAAGGTTTTGTTCTGAAATGAGAAAATTGTACCCCAAACTGGTTGTTTATTCTTCTTTGCCATGGGACGTATCCTTGGCATATTTATGGTCCTGGTGGCTTTTTGCTTCCCATGTTTTTTGCAGATACTTTCAGAAGATAAAGGATTATGCCTTAGTTTCTTCATCTGCAGTCTGAGGGTGGAGTGCCAAATGTTGTTAGGCAGGCTCAATGTTTGTCTCCTGGAATCACTGTCAGCACTATGGATTTTTACTTGCATCAGCCACTCAGAATTGTGGCAACTTCAGTGCAAAAGCATAAATCTAGTTTCATAGTGTTTGGGACAAGCTGATCAGAGCTCAGATTGTCCTCAGTGAAGTCTCTGTAGTCTGTTTATCTTTCTGGTTTGCTAGTGGTATTTCAGCTTAGAAGAGAGTGACTCTAGTGTCTTCATTTGCAAATAGAAGTTCCTAGGCAGGATTTCTTATACATTACTCTTTTTTTATGTATGCAAAGAAATAAACCAATGGATAAGTGAAATACAGAGGCTGTCACTTTACCAAATTTATCCTCAAAGTGAGGGGTGTACGAGCAAAAAGATTAGTCAGTAATCTTTCCATTGGGAACATATAGTCTGATTCAACCGGCTTAAGCAAAAATGGGATTTTTTTGGGCCAGAAACTTTAGAATCCACAGAAGAAAGAGACTGCAATATGGTTGGATTGGAATCATTAAGAGGCAATCCATTGTTTTCTGAGTCTGCTTCTCTCTGTGTTGGCTCCATGTTTTGATGCCACATCATGACCAGTGGCAGCACTGTCTTCCTCAGTATCTTTACTGGTAGCAATTTCAGCAGGAAAGAGAAAGCCTATTTTGTAACAGCCCCAGTAAAATCCTGATCCTAACTCTCACTGACCCAAGTGGGCACTGCCAGATTAAGTCACTTATGGGCTCACTTATGGCATAGAATAACTCACCTGGCGTAGGCCTAACTGGTCATACTTCTCCAGTCATGTGCATCCAAGTAACTTTAACTCACCTGGCTTCATTACTGCATGCTTGAAAACTTCCTTCCTTGCTTAGAAAATAAATCTTGATTCTGTATCAAGATTCAGGGAAGAGGAAAAGGTGTTTGTGAACTTTTCCCTTCCTTTCAGGGATGAGTCTCTGTCTTTGCTTACCAGCTTCCTTCAACCTGAGTGCTGTCTTTTTTTTTGCTGCTAGAATCTTGACTGTCCTTAGGCTTCGGGGTCAGTGCCTCTTCCTTCAGAAGACTTCTCAGGGTCTTCTTCATCCTCTGTACTTGTCCCTAGGTGCCCTCATTATGCTTTGTGTTACATTCCATGTATGTAAGTTAAAAAATTTTTGTTTTTACTTTAGTACTTCCTTAGATTAGGAGCCCACACTTCACAGGGAAGTTTTAGACCACTTTATCAGGAGTTCTGAAATAGTAAGTCATGTCACTCTTTCCTGGTGATCCTTCTGCCCTAGAAGCATCATAAATAGCCATCAGGTATTTTCATTGGTGAGCTGGGGTTCCACATAGTACCTTAATGGATGTGAGTTCCTCTTTTATCTTTACTAGTTTATACAGTGGAACCTCAAGTTATGACCAGCCTGACCTATGAACAACTTGGGTTACCTAGATGAATAGGAGATTCATCTGCCTCTTGGTATCTATAGCGTGTACACAAAAACCTCTAGATCTCGGCTGTACTTGGTTACAACCAACCCTCATGAACTTACTGAGTTTGAAAGCGAGAGTCTACTGTATATTCTTTTAAGGTGCTACGGGTTGGGTCTTACATGTCCTCCAAAGGCTCATGTGTTGGAGGCCCGATCCTTAGCCTGTGGCTCTACTGGCAGGTGGTAGAACCTGTGAAGAGTGAGGCCCAGTGGGGAATCACTGGGGGTGTATACTGGTTGGGACGCTGGACCTTCTCCTTCCTTTACCTTTTCTCTCCCTCTCTCTCTTTAGTCTATTCCAGTGTCAGTACCCTGAGGTGAACAGCTTCGTTCTGCCAACTCATGCTTTCTCACAAGACTGAAGGCAATGGTTCTTTTTTTTGAGACAGGGTCTTGCTTTGTAGTTCAGGCTGGCCCTGAGCTCACTATGGTGCCCAGGCAAGCCGCCGCGAACTCAGCAATCCTCCTGTCTCTGCCTCCCGAGTGCTGGGATTACAGGCGTGAGCCACCACGTCCGGCATTGTGGTATGCGGTGTTGATTGTTGGTGGGTGTGTCTCCACGCCCAGCATTATATGTGGTTACTGGGGATCAAACTCAGGTCCTTGCGCTCGCGAGGCAGGCGCCGGAACCACTGAGCTAACCCTCCGGCCCAAGGCAATGGTTCTTTATGACCATGGACTGAAACCTCTAAAATTGTGAGCTAGGATAAACTTTTCTTCTTTTTAAGTTGAGGATCTAAGGTATTTTGTTACAATAGCAAGACTCAGCTAAAACTAAAGCATATGCCTAATACTTCTATGTTAAATGAATTACTGATAGTAGCTGCAAAGAAACACAAAAAGCATGTAATCAATCCTTATTTTTAAAAATCCTTTATTCTTATGCTAATTATGTATAAAGCTAAATTTATATTGATTTTCAGGAGTACGTGAGCAGAATCAGCTAATTCAGTAGTTTCTCCATTATCACTTTAACTTTCTGTGGTTTCAGTTGCACTTGATTAACTTTGGTCTGAGAACATTAAATGGAAGATTCCAGAAATGAACAATTCCTAAGTTTTAAATTGTGTGCCATTCTAAGTGGCATGATGCACCTATGCCATTAGGCTGTGTCCTGCCCAGGACCTGTATTGTTCCTTGGTCCAGTGTATCCAGGCTGTCTGCAGTACCTGGTGGTTTGTTACATAGAAGCTGTGTCCTCATCAGAGTGACTGTTACAGTGTCACAATGTTTGTGGCCAGTGTTCTACTCAATAAGGGCCCCAGAGCTCTCAAGTAATGACTTCTGGCAATTCACATATGCCAAAGGGGAGTTCTAAAGTGCTTCCTTTAGGTGAAACTGAGAAGTCTCATCTTATTAGGAAAGAGAAGAAACAAAAATGCTGAAGTTGCTGAGATGATCTGCAGTACCACAAAATTTTCTGAGAGGTGACATTCACATAACTTTGCTTGTTTTTTCTTACATTGTTATTATTTCTTGGTTCTAATTTATAAATTAAATCTTACCATAGGTATTTATGTATATGTAAACATAGTATATAGTGAATTTGGTACTGAGATTTCACATCCACCGAAGGGCTTTGAGTGTATCCCCACAGATGAGGGGCACGGGTCCTTTCTGTTGAATGATATAGGCAGCAAGCTTGAGGTGGAAATTGAGCAGAGACAGAAAAAAAAAAGTACTTTGGGTATTACTTCGGGTTAAAGCAATGAAATGTACTGTAAAAATTTGAAGCATTCTTTGAGTGTCATGATACAGGCAGCCAGAATCATTCATAAGATGTCCTAGGGTGAATTCATTTGTCAGATTGTTTGGACCACTTGTTTTTTACTTTAATTTAGTTCAGAAGCATTAACAAAACAAGAAAGAGATGCAAAAGACATTTTTAGGTAGGGGATTGTGCCTGTGTGTGCATGCGTGTTGTCTGTATGAAGTGGATCATGCTTTTTTTGCATTAGTTTTCAAAATATTTGAAGCCACTGGTTTGAGCCTTTAGAAAGGCACACATCTCTTCAGGGCCTGTCAGTGGGCACCTGCAGCAGTGGGATAAACAGGGCATGTTTCCTTCAAGTGTTAATTTTGATAAGAACAAATGCAGAAAAATGAACACACAAGTGAAACCTAGCGTCACTCTTCCTCATTTACTTTTTTCTCTACCCTGCAAAGGTATGGGTTAATTCCTGGCTCCTCCATTTTACAAAGAAGAAGAGACTCAGGTACAATACCTTGCCCATGAGCACTCAGTTCCCAAGTGATAGCAGGGAAATTGAGATCAGATTGCTTACCCTTTAGACCATGTCTGTCCCTGTAGCTGGAGTCTGGGTCCAGGAGGCTTCACGGTGGGGTTGCGCAAATTTGGAGGTCCTTGTACTGTGTTCTGAGTCTGTGACTGTATTTTCTCTGTCCCTTCTGGGTAACCTTATGCATGTGCTCAACCAGCTTGGACTTCACCCAAAGGAGATTTCCCCAGTGTAGCAATCTTACTGACTTCTGTAGAAAATAACGTATAAAAGCGCTGTGTCAGTGGAGTGTGGTGGTGCAGGCTTGTAATCCCAGTATTCAGGGAGGCTGAAGCAGGACTGGAAGTTACAGTGCAGCCTTGGCACCTTAGCAAGTCAGGAAACCTTGTCTTAAAAACAAAACTGAAATGGTAACCATAAAAAAATAGACAAAAAAACCACATGACTGGTGACATAGTTCAGTGTGAGGACCCTGGGTTCTCCAGTAACACACATGTGCACGCATGCACATGTGCACTCAAACACCCCCCCCACACACAAATATACCCCTAAACAAAAATACTGTTTTAGTTTAGAGATTTATTTTTATTGAACCACAGAATTTCTGTTCAGTTTTATTTATTGACCCCTAACATCTCATTGTCTTAAAACTAGTTTTAAATTTTAATTTTTTTTTTTTTTTTGAGACAGGGTCTTGCTTTGTAGTCTAGGCTGGCCCTGAACTCAATCTGTAGCCCAGGCAAGCCGCAAACTCAGCAGTCCTCTTGTCTCTGCCTCCCGAGTGCTGGGATTACAGGCGTGAGCCACCACGCCTGGCACTTTAAATTTTAATTTTAATAGCACTTGAAGCTAGCATGTAATTTTCTTTCTTTCCTTTTTTTTTTAAGTGAAGCATTTCAAACTGGCACTTCAAACATCATACAATTTCTTGAGCTTAAAAGTGCTGTTGGTGGTTTTATTTTTCCTTGTAATTAGCTTTTAAGTGTGAGTTAGTATTGTCCTTGCCTGCAAATATCCATATTCATTGATTCTTCCAAATTGCAAGTGAATGATTCATTGCAAAGAGGTAGTAAAAGAGGAGCCAATGTGGAAGTTGCTCACTAGAGGAACTTGATGCTTTCAGTTTTATAACTTTGAGTGATTTGGCTTTTTAAAGTAAATTAGTTGCCATAAATATGGGTTCTGATAATTATGGTTATATTATATTGCTAGAACACTGTAATTGGTAAATAATCTAGGCTGGTGATATGTGGCTTGTCCACAGTGTCTCCAGGCTGAGACCTCTGGACTTTGCTTAGCTGAGCTCCTCTTGCCTTCCAAGTGGGACAGTTGGGGGCTGGGTAGACTTTGAGCAGAGCAGAGGGAGCAGGGCCCTCTGTCCTGACTGGGTAAAGCAGAGGAAGCAGGCAGACTAGTGCCTCGGGAGAGGCTTAGTTTGAGCTCTAGTCAGGATGGAAACAGAGAAGGTGCAGGGAGAGGGCTCTTGAAAGATGCCATGGTGAAGACCCCCCCGCCATGTTCTTTTCCTTCCTGTCCATCTCCAGTGCCTCAGTCCTTAGTTTTTCTTTTTCCCCTTCATCTTCATTTTCCCCTTCCCTCCTTATCATCTCATTCCTAATATTTTTCTAACATTCAAGTAATTTCTTTGATACTACCTTCCTACTCGCCTGTGATTTTTGTTCATTGACTCGTCAGTTTTGTTCCTTCCTGCTTATTATTAAATAAATGCTTACTAATTTTGATGTGAAATGTTCTTGGTCCCATTATCTTTTATTTTATATTAATAGTATTGGATGTTTTGTTGACTTGAGATATTAAACATCATTTATAAATTACTAAAATGTTTTGAACAGTTTGTAATTTTGTTGCTGTTACTGTCTGATTGGTTACCTCTTCTCACAATCCAGAAAAAAGTGCAAGGTAGAGAGTCAAAGAGCACTGAGGCAGAGTATTCATTGCAGATCAAAACAGAAAGGGACATTTATTATAAAGCAAAAGCAAAAAGCCTCCAGATTGCCAGAGACACTTTTTTTTAGACACTAATGTGACTACTTCTCAGACAGGTTGAAATCAATCTATGGAGTTGTAATAGGAAAGTTTGATTTAGAAGTGGGCCTACAGGAAATCAGGATATTTATAATTGATTGTAACTTTTCTAAAACCAGCAGAACAAACAAGACAAGGCATTCTTTAGATGTGTATGAATATCTTATGCCTGTGTCAGATCACCTCAGCAATCCAAGTGAGACCTTTGTTGAACCTCAGTGCCCAGGCCTTGGCCATTGTATCCTTTGCCGTATCTTCTCTGGCTGCCTGTAACACCCTCCATGCTTTCCTGCCCTCAGGGGCAGTGTCACTCTGAGAAATACTCTGAACTTCCCACAGGTCCTGTATATTCCACTATACCTCATGTTTTACAGAAGCCAATTCCTTAGGTTACTGTTGGAGGTTAATATATTTTGATTATTGCAATTCAGTTAGGAATCGCATTGGTTTGGAAGAAAAAGAAAATTCTGTGAAACAGGCTTAAACAGGAAGGATGTTTATTATTTATTTTCATGTGTCTTACAAATTGCAATGACAGGGAAATATTATCATTGACCTCTCAGCACAAGGATGACAAGAGTGTATTCTCTGCAATGTTCCTGGCCTTTTTTCCACAGTTGTGAAGTAGCTGCTTCAAATCCACCCATCATGTCTCTAGTGGACAAGGAGAAAGAAGATGAAGCTGATGGCAGTGGTTCTGTGTTCCCACTTAAAGGTGATTTCCTGGCAACCCTAATATCTCATTGGCTGAACCATGGTGGACCCTTTCCATAATGAAGGGTTGGAAGATATATATATATATATATATATATATATATATATATATATATATATATATATATATATATATATATATTTTTTTTTTTTTTTAGACAGGGTCTCGCTTTGTAGTTCAGGCTGGCTCTGAGCTCACTATGTAGCCTAGGCAAGCCTCGGACTCAGCAATCCTCCTGTCTCTGCCTTCTGAGTGCTGGGATTACAAGCGTGAGCCACCATGCCCGGCACTTTGGTATGTGGTATTGATTGTTGCTGAGTGTGAGTCACCACGCCCAGCATTGTATGTGGTTACCGGGGATCGAACTCAGGGCCTTGCGCTTGCAAGGCAGGCACTGGAACCACTGAGCTAACCCTCTGGCCCAAGGAAGATAGTTTTTTTTAAAAAACTATGTCATTTAAACCAACTCCTGAATATTTTAAATTATATTAATATACACATGTAATCTCTAGCTACCATTATGGTTTTGTTAATTTCCTTAGTTTCCAATATATTTTCTATTATGTGTTTCAATACTGTTTCTCAGTGTGGAAGATTTCTTAATTACGGTAAGTATAGATTTTTGTTGTTTTTTTGAGATGTAGTTTGGGTGTATAGCCCAGGTTAGCCTTGGATTTAAGATCCTTCTGCCTAAGCTGGCTGTGAATTTTTTAATGGTTATAAACCAACCTTTTTCTATTTAAATTCCTTTGTTTTATGTTCTACCTTATCAATGCTGTTCTTTAAACTTTGAATGCCATTTTATATGAGCCAGGCCTCTGGCAAATGTCTTATAATTTGTCTTTTGTTTTTTATATTAAACTGGGAGTCTTTTTTTTTTAAACTGCAACAGTTCCATCTGTCTACATTTTATGATAACCATTGTGTTTAGTTTTCTTTCTGTTATTTTTGCTATCTTGTTTTGTGGAAACAAATTTTTTTCTTCTGTATATCCTCTCCCATGTAGTACTTGATAGTTTGTATTCCTTTCTATTGTTCATGAAAATATTTTTGAATCTCAAATTCTCACTAATGTTATTATTAATAGTATTAACTTTTCTTCCTGTGAAACACAAGAAAATGAATATACTTTTTCTTTTTAGTTATTATATAAACCAGGATTTGAAGTTGATAATAAAGAGGTATACTTGCTCTTTAGGGAATTATTTTCCTGACATTTGATTTTTTTTCTTACTGTATTAATAAAAAACAGTCATTTAAACTGAGTTCTACATTTTTCTAGTTCATGGTTATTTGCTTCTGCTTTTGTACTGTTTTCCTTAGTTTTGACTTATATATGTGGGAAATAGAAACTTAAAGTGATTCATTTCCCAAACAATGTCTCTAACTCAAAATCAAAAGCCACTAGTAGACAAAATGCCTATTTGCCTTCAGATGAAAGGTCCTTAAACAAAGGAGGAAGAGGCAGATAGTAAAGTGTGGCATCACTGTTGGAAAAGTACTGGCAGTTACTCACTTGTGGCTTAATCATTTGCTGTTAAACCCACAATATGTTTTTAGAGGGAGGGCCCAAGGGTAAATCCTAATAAAACCTTCTGGACAACTGGAAAGATTGTACCCTCTGTAGTATACAGCCAGTAAGGAAGTGGGTGCAGGGACCTGCATGCTAGGAGATAAACTGCTCACTGATAAATTGACCTGAGTGTGCTTACTTGGCTGTGAGGCTGGCACATACTCTTCAAGATCAAGAAATAGTCTTATGTTTGGTCACTCCTAGTCTTTAGTCTGATCTGTCCATTGTGCATGATCAAAGGTGAGGAGGCTTTTCCTTACAATGTATTTTGATTGTTTGTCAAATCCTAGTCTATCATTTTGAACAACAACAAAAAAGCATGACATAAGAAATCTATTCAAGAATTCAATGAGATGTACAAAGACATAAAAAATAAAAGTATTTTGAAAATACACTATGCATAAACCATATTGAAAATTTTACTTAGAGGAATATTCCTCCTAACCAAGAAATTATTTTCTGTCAAATACCTTAGACCATCCACTTTACTCAGCCAATTCACATGCTAGTCTTATTCAAAATCTCACTCAGACTCTCACTGTCACAGACACCCAGAAATAATGTTGAGTCTGGTCAGCTTTTGGCTCATTCACATTGACACAGTTTACCTTCACACCAAGAAATATCTTTCTTTCCTTAGCTCCTTAACATATAAGTTTACACATTGCACTTTGAACCTGGAAAGTTATCTTCTGTGAAGAAATCATGCACTCCATACAAAAACTTTGCACTGAGCTCTTTTAGTGATGCTTATTTTTAGCATGATAAAGTTGATACCATATGGTGGGTCTGACAGATCCCAGGATTTGTGAACAGGAAGCAAAGAATTGCAAATGTGCATCCAATGGTTAAAAACAAAAGCAGCTACACTTATTGAAGATAATAGGAAGGTGTGCTCAGGGTAGGTCTGCCAACAGAAACAGAAAGGATAGCATAAGCTGAAAAATGGAACAGGAAAATGAAAGATACATGTATAAATCAGACTTTTGGATTTTAAAAGATATGCACTCCTGGGCCAGGGATTAGCTCAGTGAGTCCAGCATCTGCCTGGCAAGCACAAAGTCCCAAGTTTGATCCCTGGTACCACATACCACAACGCTGGGTGTGGGAACTCACACCTGTAATCCCAGCATTTGGGAGGCAGAGGCAGGAGGATTGCTGTGAGTTCAAGGCTAGCCTGGGCTACAAAGTGAGTTCAGGGCCAGTCTGAACTACAAAGTGAGACCCTGTCTCATTAAAAAAAAAAAAAAAAAAAAAAAGATGCACACCCCAGCCTAGCCCAGATGGCTTTTGTGGAGAGTCTGGGTAAGACTGAAAGAAATGACTGCGTGGGTGCTGAGTCATTTCAGGGCTTAATACATGCATACTTATCCCAGAAGCCACTCTGATTAAAATCCACTCTGATTAAATCACATACATGAGATTGAGTCCATCTGTACGAACCTTGAGTGAGGTTCCAGTAGGGAAAAGATTACTGAAGATCTGGCCATGAGATTGAGTACACATGTGTCCTGGCCTGAAGCTGTAGAGATTTCCAGGGTCTTTTAATTTTTTTAAATTTGTATTTCTCTTGGAATTGTGAGGGTGATTGGGCCCTGGGGTGTTCCCCAAATTCAAATGGGTGAAGAGAGAGTGGTCCACAACTGAAGTTGTGCTACCTGTACTAAAATTATATTTAAAGTTAAATAAAATCAACTGTTGTATATTGACTATAATATGGAAATGGGAGAAAAAAGTTTAATTCAAAGTAAAAACAAATAATATTTAGTCCTTCCTAATTTCTTTTGTTTAGTGGAAATTTCTATATTTAATCTACTTCAAAAGAGCTGGGTACTTGATTCTGTGTGCAACACTTTGGTTATTGCTAAACTTGGGCTACAGATAACAGTATGATAGGTAACATCCAGGCCTCACTAAAATAATCAACCAAAAATAAATTTGCTAAAGTCTTTTCATATATCTCAGAGACCACATTCCCCTGCCTTCCATCCCACCCCCAAACTTTAGTGTATATTCTGTTGAGTTAATTCTAGATTGCTTTTAACTGGAAGTATGCTTCCAAGTTAACATTATTTTTTTAAAAATGTAGACTTAGAATTTAAGTGCTTAGAATGTTTAGTGCTGATTCTTTATCTTCATATTTTGAAACTTGAGACATTACTTTGGATAAGTTTGTAAGTTTCATAGTTGTGATAGCATCTTTCAGTAGGAACACTTCTTAGGGATTTAGAGACTTATGTCCCACAAATGCTTTTCGTTAATGGTTCACTAGTAATTAAAGTACCTTTAATACCTTAATAAGTGTGGTGTGGAAAACTTTAATAAATGTGGTTGGAAAACTTCTGTTGGGTTCTATGGGCATCGTGATATTTTTTTCCCTATTTATTTCATTTTTTATTTATATATAAAAATGTTTGGAAATATTTCAGAATTTGATGGTTATAATAAACTGTATGATTACAAGATTATTAGATTACAAGTAAAAATAGCTATCTTATAATGGGTGGAAATATTAGACATTTTTTATGCATCATATATGGAAGTATATATGAAGAAGCATTGAGAAAACTTCAATATCCATTTGTATATTTATTATGCTATACAATTTTTATTTCCTTGGAAGTCACTGTTGATTTCTGTTGTTTGGCTAGCATTACTTCAGCAATAAACTGATGATAGTAATCAACTAGGAATTGTACTTCTTGTGTGTGATATGTTAACTTTCAAGTTTCTCTTGAATTGGAAAAGGTATTGATGATAGCTCTGATAATATAGCTGAAACTCTTTGAACAGGAATATATAAAAGATGTGTGGGCTGTTTTTATTCTGTATAAACTACATTTTATAAGAGAGGTAAGTTAGATGGAGGCTCTGATGTGATATGGAAAATTGTGAGAAGTAAGAAATCATTTATGTGTGGGGTCTGCAGATTGACCTTTTGTTTGTTTGTTTGTTTGTTTGTTTTTGAGACACAGTCTCGCTTTGTAGTTCAGGTGGGCCTGAGCTCACTATGTAGCCCAGGTGAGCCTTGATCTCAAAACTGTCCTCCTGCCTCTGCCTCCCAAGTGCTGGCATTACAGGCAGTAGCCACTACTCTTGGCTGCAAATTGGCCTTTTTGATACTAGATGAGCATGTTTTTATCAGCTGGCTGCGTTAGTTCTTCTATTCCTGTGTATGTCTGCTCCCTTAATAGATTGCAGTGCCAGGGTTCAGCTCATAGACAGAGCTCCGTACTTGGAATAGTTCTGCATGCTTGGAATAGCTCTGCATACCTGGAATTGCTCTGCACACCTGGAATTGCCCTGCACACCTGGAATTGCTTGGCACAGTTGGAGTCTTTCCTGTGCTCATCCTGGCTGATGAGGCTGCTTCTGTCATCCCGCCACGTTGTGGAGGCATCTATATAAGCTCCCTTTTTGGTTTTGGTGTCTGTGGAGATCTTAATATTTGATAGGAAGTTTTTCATTAAGTTCTACTCAGGACTTCCTCAGTACTGTTTTCAGCATTGGGCTACTTCTGAGAAGTAAGAGTTTCAGATTTCTAGCAAGAAATGATTACAAGTACATTTAATACTTCCTGATAATGATAGGAAGAAAACTTAGGATAAAAAGAAACACTTGAACTGAAAACAGTGATCTTCAGGGCCCGTGCAGACCTCTCATGAAGAAAATATGAATCTTTGTATTTATGCAGGTTGCCTATGTTCGGCTTGGATTAGATCTTGGCCATCAGTTGTAACTGTCTCATGGGCAAAAAGTTGCTGCAGTCCCCCAACCATTTTATTTAAACTTCTGAAACTTCAAACTGGTGTTTCTCTTTCTTCTTTCATCTTAGTCTTGTTATGTAGTTTTGATGGGCTGTGTTAAAGATTTTGTGGATGGTGTCGGTCTCAGAGACAGAAGGGAAGAGATTAAATCTGCCAGTTTAGTATTTTGCTTCATCAGAACTGCAGTAGACTGAGGGGAGAAGGGACTGCGTGATGATTGTAGGCAGCTGCAGGGGGACCTTGGCCTGTGTGTTTTTTGTACAGCCCCAGATTTGTAGTGGAAGAAGCTTCCTAACTTGGAGCCTTTGTTAGGCAATGGGGCTACACTGATCTCTGCTCAGCACACTGTGCAGGGGGAGGGCTGGGAAGGGGCTGGAGCTGTCTTCCCTGTGAAATCCCCTCTGCACTAGGTGTCGTAAGGCTCTACGAGGGCGAAGATGTGCTTCCTGATTGCTTGCTTGCTCTTGGAGACTGCCTGGAGACATGTGCCTGTCTCTCCTCTGGGATCACTGGAGTTCACAGTGGCTTGTAGCTGACTGTCCCTGAGACAGCCTGTTAACTTGTGATGCATAGTCACCATCCTTTTTTCCTAAACTGTATCTTGCAGAAGCAAGTGTCTGATGTCTCTGGGTCCTAATAGTGCTAGGTATATTTCCCAAGTTTATTTTCCTTTGTTGATTCCACTGGGAAAGCAGAGAGTCAAATAGATATGCTGAGACTCTTACCTTCAATTTTCAGACTTATTTATTGATAATGATAATTTTGCAAGTTCGGGTATATTTTTCTCCTTGGAGTAGAAATTATGTATCATTTACAAATCAAAGTTTTCTTTGTGGGAGTTAATGATAACATTTTAGATTTATCTGAAAAAGGTTGCTGCACATTTTCTTTCCTTGTAAACTTCTTTCCCCAAAACAAACAGGAAACACATCTCAATATTTGGAAACTTGTCTGGCATGAACAATCAACCTTTTTGGCTGATTTTATTTTATTTTAAGAAGCTATAAATGCCTACTATAAAAACACTATTCCATCTGCCTATGGCTAAAAAAAGAAAAGAAAAATCAGAATTAGACAAATGAAAATGAGCTAAGTTCAATGATTATGTACACTCTGCTTTTTTCTAGTACTTCCTAAAATGTTTTCTTGGTTCACTCATTTGTAAGCTCTACTATGTGTGACATCAGGTTAAACTGGGGTTACTAAGTCAGCACAGATCCTGGGGCCTGCTTAGAAGAGTCAAGTGTCTTATACTCCATTGAAAGAAGCTCCAAAAAAATGTGTAAAGGACTCAGAGCCTGGTTTCTGATCATTTAATCCTAGTGGGCATAGAAGGTGAGGCAGTTGGCTTTCAGAAAACCCTTTGTATGGAGGTAGTGAGATAGGAAAATGATGTATGTCAAAGTACGAGGTGCTTACACTTACGTACTGTCATCCTTTATCATAACACCATTATTATCCCTTTCATTGATGTGAAAAGTGAGTCTCAGAGCAAGTGTTCCTGATGTGAGACACAGGCACGCTGCCACTCTGCATTCCCTGAAGGTGTGCTCTTTGAGGAATGGCACTCAGCCTTTTGTGTGGCCATTGTATACCCTGCATGTGACAGAAAACCCAACAATAACGGTGGGATACTTGGAAGAGAAGTCTAGTGTAGTAGATGTCAGTGGCTATTATGGAGGCCCCACAGTTAACAGGGACAAATATCGCCACATTTGCCGTTCAGTGCAACATAACATTTCAACTTGAATTCCTAGCAAGAGAGACCTAAGGGTGCTGGGAGAAAACAGTATCTCCCTTGAAAGTCCCACTTGCCAGAACTTAAATACAAGGTTATGCATAGCTACAAAGGGAGGTAAGAAGTGTAGTCTTGCAGGGGAATTCATGGCCTCCTGACTGAAGTTTTGCTGTGCTTCTAAGGGAGAGGAAGATTGATATTCAGGTGGACAGTGTAGGTGAGGAGTATGCTTAGTGGTAAACAGCACTTACCTGGCAGGCATGAGGCCCAAGGCTTGAACCCCTGCACCAAAAATTAGTAAAAAAATATACCCTTAAGCCAGAAACCAGGCAACCAGTAGCGCCTCAGCTCCAGGGAAGTTGTGATTTGATGTATGATTAGGGGCTGAGCTAAGGCTGGAGACCCATGTCAAGAAGAGTGGTGTGTCTTGGTTATCAGGAGAGTGATGTGACCACTTTTGTATTTTGGAAAGCTTGTCCTGGCAGCACAGTACAGACAGGCTGGGTGGGGTAAAGCCAGATCAGCTTGGTGTCTGATAGAGGCATTGACTAGAGCAATGGAGGAGAAAGAGCAAGTTCTACAATTACATGGTAAGGTCTCCAGACCTCAGGATCTGGGAACTGGCTGCTGAGAACTCATCTGGCTGTGCCACTGGTGTGATGCTCTTAAATGAGCTTGAGATGGAGGAGAGAGGGTAGGTTTGGTGGGCTGCATAGCAGATGATGCATCTCTGGGACCTCTTGATTCTGGGAGGTAGCCTGTGGGATGTGTAAGTTAGGGAAGAGATGGCACTGACTCAGGAGTTGGTGTGAATGAATCCTGAGATTACAAACATGGAACAGAGAGCCCTGTTAACTTCTCTTTCTAGACAAGATTTTCTAGATAAATTGCTTTTGAAATTATTTCCTAGACTAGTATAATTTATAAAAGTAGAGAACAACTACAAATACAAATATAGAAAGGTTAGCTACAAGGACAGTGAAGCTTGCTTAAGAATATGGAAATGAATATAAACAGTGTTAGGATTAAGAAGCTATAGGTAAAAATAGGCTTCCTGTTTTTTATTAAAAGTTTTTGACATCTCTGCTTTTGCTGTAGTAGGGTTAGAATAAGATGGGAAACTGAAATAAGAAATGGTGTCTTGGGCTGCGATTTAGCTCATTGTTTCTGGCGTCTGCCTTGCAAGCTCAAGGTCCCTAGGTCAATCCCCAGTAATTATATATCACAATATGCCGGGATTGGTGACTCACACCCACCAGCAATCAGTACCACATACCACTGTGCTGGGTGTGGGGGCTCACGCCTATAATCCCAGCATTTGGGAGGCAGAAGCAGGAGGGTTGCTGTGAGTTTGAGGCTTGCCTGGGCTACATAGTGAGCTCAGGGCCAGCCTGAACTAAAAAGCAAGACCCTGTTCCAAAAACAAAAGACAGTCTTTCATTAGGACTGATACAATTGAAGAGAGTGAGAAGTTGAAAATAGAATTGCCCTGCCACTCTCCTATCAGCTTTCCCATGGTTCCTTGTGAGAGGAGTTAATAACTTTTTTATGTTTAGGTCCATGTTCAGTTGGTAAAAACCATAAATAAAATCAGGTTTTACTAGTTGCTCCCAGGTCAGACTTGCCTCTTTAGCCTTTGTAGCTTTAGCAAATAAAATGAAGTTATGCTGAGTGAAAGGGTGATTTATATTGTGTTTGTCTTTTGGTGATGTGGAAGCAGCCTGTCCATTACAAGCCACCAAATCCTTCAGAGGAAGATACATTCTTTATATGACAAAAATGAATTTAAGGGTGTTGCTATTTAAAAGACAAACAGGCAGATGAACTAGCCTTCCAAACAGTAGGCCAACCATTCACCTATTCATTCATAGAAGTAATTACATGTCTTTGCTAAATATTTTAAATAGTTTAGAAGAGTATGAAATGGACACAATCCTCTCCCATCTTCTAGGCTATTCTCAAAGGTAACTGTTGTTAACATAATTGTGTAGCCCTCTGAGTCTGTGTGTACTCTTTTAAAAAATTAATGCAGATAGGATCATACTTTGTATTCTGTTCTTCACCTTGCCGTTTTTACTTGTTAATACAACTGTAGAATCTTTTCATAGCAGTACATGTAGATTTAGGGTAGAATGTTAAATGGTTTTGTAGCGTTGATATACTCTAATCAATCTTTTATTGCTGGACATTCATTTTGCCCAACTTTTAAATATTATAAATAGTAATAAATAATGTTAACAGTATCTCCCAGTGGTTTTTTTTTGTGTGTGTATACTTAAGCAAGTAGGTCAACAAGATCAATTTTTACCAGTAGATTCTAAGTTTTCATAATGTCTCCATATTGTTCCTCCCAAAAGACTGATTCACTTTATATACCTGTCACCAACACATGAGAATGTGTGGACTTCTACATGAATAAGTGAGCAATTGAAATAATGGACGGATTTACACTGCTGACCCACCTATTGCAAGGACCCTGTGCAGCCCTGGGAACATAACTATGAATATGGGCAGTAGTCTCTGGCCGCAGGAGCTCACAGGTGGGAAGGCAGCTGTATGGAGAAGGAGGAAGAAGATTGGTCAGGCGAGGTCTTGGTTTCAGACAGATCCTATATTTGTTACTGATTTGTTGAACACTAGTTTGTAGACACAAGCAAAACCTTTTATCTAAGCCTCTGATCCTTTGCTTGAAAATGAGGAAATTAGGTTTCACTGGTTTGTTTTGAAGATTAAATAAGAAATTTTCAACTTGGTGTGGGAATGTGATGAAGGGAAGGAATAAATATGATACAGAAAGAAAATAAAAGAGCATGTATAAAGGGGGGAGGAGGGGGGAGTGGGTAGGGATATGGGTAAAAATGAGAATTAACTTGTGGCATATACTGGTACAAATTTCCCAATGTTATATGTGATTTTGAGATGTATATAAATTGTACCAATAAAGA
>PVIC010000794.1:36095-63115 GCA_004025085.1 Thryonomys swinderianus | reverse complement strand
TAAATAAATAAGAAATTTTCACAAAACTTTTAGTATAATGCCTACTGTATATTAAGTGCTTGATGAGGATGATGGTAGTGATGATAGTGGTGACAGTGATGATGTTGCTAACTATTTATTGCACCTGAAATAGTGATTTCAAGTCTGGTGCTAAGGATCATAATAAGAACAAACCCAGAGCTCTCTGGGACTTAGGTGGAGAGCTGTGTTTACCTGGGAATGCATAGGAAGGATTTGGAAGGGCAGCTGTATCTGAGTCAAGTCTTTAATTGTGAATACAGGTTGAGTGGGACCAGAAGTGTTTCAGATATTTCATATTTTGGTATATTGGCATGTACATATGAGACCCTTCAGTGATAGCCCCCAAGTCTAAACACAAAGTTCACTTATGCTTCATTTACACAGATTAAAGTAATTTTATAGTATTTTTAGTGCCTCTGCATTTTGAACATGACTTGTTATGTGAGTTCAAGTATGGAATTTTCCACATGTGGCATCATGTTACCAATAAAAAGTTTCAAAATCTGGAGCATTTCTAATTTCAGAGTTTTGGATTAGGAATGCTCACCTGTAGTAGTTTTCCATGAGGTCAAATCAGAAAGAAATACCTCTTAATATGGTCTCAGGAAAGTACATTGAGGCAGAAAACCTCACAAATACAGATAAATTTGATGAATATTCTCAGAAGAAATTTATTTGGCACATCTTAGGACTCTTCTACTTGCATTGTCAGTGTTACAGATCATTTTGTTAGTGTCTGTTTTTGTTTTGAAGAATTAATTATTCATAGTTCTTAATTTTATTGTTCTCTCTTTCTGCAACCATGATGCTTAAAATGTGGTCATTATGGAAAAAATGTATAAGTTTTTATGTGTTTTCAACCTTTTAAATTTGCCTTTATAAATAGCATTCTTTGTCTCACTTCTTTTCAGGAATTTATCTTTTTTGCTTTTAATCACTGCCTTTCTGGGTGGTAACATTTCTTATATTTAAATACTGTCATGTATGTTGCAAAAATTTTTTATCTACTTTAAAATATTGTTTATGTATCTTTTTATTTGGGGGGATTGAGTTGTTTAAAAATTCTGTTTTTCCTTGAATGATTTTCATTTTTGGCTTCATTTTAGATCTTTATTTTTGAGATTTTGTAAATCTCTACTTGGTTCTAATATTACATGTTAATATTAAAATTTAAATCCTTTAAAAATTTATACTGATGTATATAGGGAAGGGATGTAACTTTTGGTGTTTCAACACCAGTTAGTGAATAATTACCTTTTTCTGCTGGCTTGTATGTCTGCCTTCTTGTGTAAGTTGGATGTCTTGTCTTTCCCATTGATTTGCCTGCAGTGTTGCTAGTGCCATAAGATTTTGATGAAAATAAATGTAAAACAGCCATTTAATGTGTTTTAATATTTTGTAGGGTGAGTCCTGGCCCATCATTCTTTTTTTTTTTTTTGCAGTACTGGGGATCAAACTCCAGCCCTTGTACATCCAAGGTTGGCATGGTACCACTTGAGTTAAATCCCCAGCACTTGGCATGTCATTCTTATTTTGGAAAATTTATTTAATTATCTGTAGTTATTTTTAAGATGAACTTGAATAATTGTTAGTTTTGCCTTTAAGGTGTCATGAAGATCCTTATAGGGGTTGTATCAAATTTGTAGTATTTATAGTATTCCATCTTCTTCCAGGATATGGTAATCCTCTCCATTTCTGTATTCTTTTGTTAATGTTTTTGCTGTTAGTAATGTTATTTCTGTACAATTCCTTTAAGGATGGTGTTACGCATATTCTTTATATTTGTTGTTGTTGTGAATGGAATTTTTCTATTATATTTTAAGGTTGGTTATTTTTACTGTACAGTAAAACAAGGAATACAGGCAAGTTTCCAAGTAGAATCAGGAGGCTCTGAATTATGTTTTTTGGCAATACTGGGGATTGAGCCCAGGAATTTGTGCATGTTGTCAGGAGCACTACCACTGAGTTACAATCCCATCCCTTTCCAGGAAAATTTTATTTTGAGATAGGATCTTTCTAAGTTGCCCATACTGGTCTCAAATTTAAGATCCTCCTGACTTAGCCTCCCAAGTAGTTTGGATTATAGGCATGTGCCACAGTGCCTGGCTCTCCAAAGTAATTAAAATTTTTTTCTTCAAAAATTTTTTTCTTAAGGTTAGTTAAATTGAAAATTAAAAATTTGATTTCATAAGAAACATGTATGCTTGATAACAGTTTCAGAATGTGTGCAAGACCTGGTTTTCAAAGGCTGTTTCTTAGATTTCCAGCAGGTGTCAGTGTTTCTCAAATTCCAAGTGGAATTTTGTCTGCAATTGCCTTTTGGAGTCCTTTAGTTATTTAATCAGTATTCTGGGGACCATTTGAACAGAAGGATTTGTAGGTCCTTTAAGGTAATCTTTCCTTCTCTAGGTGGGGACAGGCCCAGATTCAAAATACCTTGTCCAAAGATACGCAGTCAGTGGAGTGAGGCCAGAACCCAGCTGTTCTGGTTTCTAAAAATTTTCTTTCTCCAAAAGACTGATTGAAGCAAGGCACCAGAATCAGGGAGAACAAAATGTATAGTCACCATAGAAGGTTTTTGGAAGAAGGAAGACAGCTGTTGTTCAGTTTGTTTGGGTAGGTGTATATTTAAAATATTCTTTATGAATAAGATGGGAGATTCTTGATTTATAATAATTGTTAGGGGACAGTAGCTAAAAACTGCTGGTTTGAAACAGTTGGATGAATGTAGACTTGCTGGATATGAAACTGACTCCTGATGAAATGTCCTGTCCTTTATACTGCCGGTGGGATTTGTGGCATGTCTGCTCCAATGTCAGCACCTGTATGGCATCAGCAGACTGACCTCTACCCTCTTCCTACAGCCTTAATGGTGGTATTGGAGAGAAATAGTAGAAATCATTCAGTTCTATCTATTTTGAAAAATGCTATCAAGGAATCCATAATCTTTTACAGTAAATATATCAGATCATAGGAAAAATAGTTCCTTTTGTTCTACATTATGGCCGGTGGACAAATCAGGGCAAAGAATCCAGGGGCACACATGGGGACAGTGTTGAACAAAGTTGGAGAGTATATGTCAGTTTGAAAGAAGTATACCCTTCTTCGTGGTGCTGACTTCACCTATCAAAATCTTGCAGGGAAGGACACAGCACTTGACTGCTAAGCAGAGAACCCTCCAGGTGCATATGATCAGCACCTGCCGCCCTCTCCTCACTGGGTGCTGGAGCAACCAGAGCCAGTGGGTGTGAGGTGATGAAAGGGGCTGTGAAAAATTGTGTTGGGCCCCTTTGTTGAGCTGAGTAAGGGTGACACTGCAGAAGCCAAGAGTCAAGGGTGGTACTTGTGGAGCGCAGGAAGGTGCCTGCATAGGGCTGAACATCAAATAGGTTACTGTATTTAAAGTTTAAGGTCAAGATTAAGGGTAGGCTGGGGTTGGTTTGGTTTTAGACTTTGAGTTGGAGTCAGAAGGAGATGCTTTTCTATAGATTTTTGAAATATTTTGAAGTACTAAGTGGCAAAAATAGTTCAGAGTGCATCCTTTATCCGGCAACCATAAATAGTAACATCTTATAAAAGTTTCAGTGTCAAACTAGGAAATTGACCTAGGTGTCCAGACCTTATTCATTCTCTAGTAGGTTTTTCCTTAGCACACATAGACACAGCACACCAAATTCCTGTGCAGTGGTATTAAATGTGTACAGTAAGGTACAGGACAGCTCTACTCTGTGGAGGAGCTCAGGGAACCCCAGGAGTCCTGTTTGACAGGTGGGTGTCCAGAGTCCAACCTGATTGGCAGCCTAGGGACTTGGCCAGGAAGGCCTTTTTTGACTCCTTACACATTGTTTGTCTGATGTGGGAAGGTGGACAATTTTCTAACATATTTTTATAAGGAATGAAAATGTTTAACTGGCATATTCTTGTAGAGTTTTTTTAAATGGTGGAAAAACCCTAGTCCATGTTTTCCTGGTATTCAGATTCTGCTCACGTATTCTCTGCCATCCCATTATGTTGGCAGTTTCGGTTTCCTGGAGATTCAGCTTGGCTCCTTGTGACCTGGTATCTCCTGTGTTTTCCTCCTGACATTGGTCAGAAACTCTTAGGCTCCACCTGCAGAATTAAGCAGACATCTTACCTTGCTGCTGGAGGTGTCTCTTTTGGTGGTCAAAACGAACTTTTCCCACCTCCCTGCTTCCTTTACTTTAGGGTCCCTCAGAGGGGACAGTCACCAGCCCTGCACTTACCCAGATGCCCCAAACCTGTGCTCTGGTTTACTCTGCTTTTATGCCTGATCTGCTGTCACTACCTCTCTTCTTGACCTCATGGTCCTGCTCATTGTTCACACAGCAGCCACCTGCTGAGGGAGATTTTCCCAGCCTGATGCCCTCCTCAGTGGATATAGCTTTCTTTCCTTTTAGTTGTTACCTTGGTATGTACCTCCGTCTCTTCCTTAGTTTTGTAGTTATCTTCAGCTGTCAGGTTAGTTTCTAGCTGAACACATCATGAGATCGTAGGGGGATGGGTTGTCACTGTGTTCACCTTTAGTGTAGGGCCTTGCATGTGCTGAATTATTAGTAATGATTATTGACTTGATTCCATTGAATGTCAATTGAGATATAAACCTTTAGAAATTTATCTCCTGCTTTTTTACTAGAAGTTTGCTTTAGCAAACTTTAGAGAGTATTAAGGGATTCAAGAGCAAGTTTCTTACTCACCAGAAAAAGATTCATTGGAGCAGATAACAAGGCTAGCTTGTGTGACAAAAGCCCCGGAATTCATCACAAAAGGATAGTATGTAAACCCAGGCACTGTTATCTCACAGCAACATGATACTTTATATTAGGCTTGAAGTATAGGATTTGTTCAGGGTGGCACAAGGGTCACATTAGTAGACCAGAATCCTTCTAGTCATGGAAGAAGAGAGAAAGCAGAAGAAATATAATGTACCATGTAATTGTATTTCAGTTAAACATACTGAGCTAGAGAGTCTGTAGGACTTTCAAGTGACCATCTAATGCCATGGTAAAACAGGTGGTGGAAGGCAAGAGAGAGCTTCATTTGTTTAGCTCTTAGAATTATGTAGTGTTGTAATTATTTAAGATAGTGACTTTCCTTTGTGCCATGTGCTCCTAGCTTTTCTAGTTGCAGCCCCAGAACCTAGAGCCCTGCCAGTTGAAAATATGGATAATAATAGCTGCTAGGTAATTATTGGGCAGAGGAACGATGGACATTCTGGGGCATGCACAGCACTGTGTGGGCACCAGTGGCATCTGGAAGGGAACTGCGAGCAGGAGCTTCCCGGGGCATCCTCTGCACAGGGAAAGGCCTCCACAACCCTCCCAGTGCACCTTGCCCACGTGCAGGAGGCAGAGCCCAAGGGGCTCCTGCTCTGCCCAGGGCCTTAGCTCCTGGATGCTTGTGGCCTGTGTGCTTCAGGTGACAGGAGGGGGCAGCAGAGAGCCTGACTGGGTGGAGCCTGATGGAAATCTGCATACGAACTGCTGGAAGATTGGTGTTATCCTTCAAAAAGAAGTAACTGTTAGAGTCAGCAGAAGAATCATAGCAGAGCTATGATTCATATCCCCAAGTATAATAGGACCTAGCATTTATTGAACACTTACTGGAGTTTTAAAATTCTTCCTTTACCTACTCACTTCATGAAGTAGGCAGTGTTGACTCCCACCTTAAGGGGAAGAAACCATGTTTTCAGAAGCACTTCCATAGCTGGACTGATGGCTCTCAGCTAACACTGGATGTTGTGGGCTGGAGCCCAGGCAGCCTCTGATGCCTGCCTTGAGGGACCACTTGTTTTATCTCTTGCTCATGTCATCTCTTTCATGGTAAATGGAACTGGGCTCAGCCCCTGCCCTGTTCTAGGAGGAAGGGAGAAGGACTCCTACATGTAATAGACCACAGACACCCTTGCCATGGGATAAGAGCTGGTCACACCAGGGCAGGTGGATACAAGTACTTGGAAGTTCTCTTGAGGTGTGTTCTGGGACAGCTGATTGGATAAATGAGACAGGGTAGAAGGACCCATAGGAATTTGGGATAGTGCGGCAGGAGCAGAGGCACATGGGCAGTAGATCACAAGGTGAGGCTGGTGTGAGGAGTGAGCCTTTCAGTGGAGTGGCCTGAGTGTGGGGTGTGATGACTGGGGTGCACTAGGGGCTCTGCACGCCCCATGAAGGGGAATCTGGATGGATCTTGTCTTTGACAGGTTGTGATTCTGGAGGGATAACTAGGTGGGCTTTCCCGAGGAAATGCATATTCAGAATAATGAGACAAGAGAACTCTGGCAGGGGAGTGATTGGAGGAGGAACAGTCATGAAGTTCCTGAAGAGTCTATGGGAGATGAAATGGAAGTTTAAAAGAATTGGAAGGAGAAAGTACAGTGGAAAGCACTGCACGTACCCTGGGCCCTGACACCTGCTCTTTCCAGTCCTCTTCTCTGTATAGGACAGAGCTGGCTGCATGCTACAAAGCTCATTCCAGGTAGACTGAGGTTTGAGAGACCTAAATTCACACCTCACTGGCCAGAATTAAAAGATATTTTATGAGATAAACTGAATCCTCAGAGCCTAGTATTTGAGAGCCAGGAATAAGTAAAGGGCACTTAACACAATTCTCTTTAATATCTCTCAAGGCCTGCACCTTGGTTTCTATCTCCTCACTTCTGCACTCCCCACAGTTATCCTAATGGTTGCTACATCTAAGAGATATTTACTCTTCTGCCTCTTCCTGACTTGTTCCCTCTGCTGCTTCTGCTGCCTGCCCTGCTCCTCTATTTCAAAAGTCCTTTCAGATTCCATGACTGGTCAGCTGACTACAGCCTGCTGGCCACCTGTAGCCCTCTTCCTGTTTTGTGTTCAGTGTTTCACACTCTGCATTGCTAGCTGCCTGTGCTTGCTTCCATAATGCATGGCAGAGGTCAGTTGTAATGCAGACTTGTGGATCCGTATTCACTTGCTTGCCTTTCATAGGACACCTCTGCTGCTCCCTATTCTGTCCCCTCAGGCTTCCTGCTCCCTTGGGTTTTGCTGGAGGACTTGTCACAGCAGTTCTTGGGTGGATGGTGCAAACTCTGGTACAATCATGTAAGACAGTGAAGAAAATCTGGCCTCTTTACCACCAACTGGTTCAAGAAAGAGTACTTAATAATTCTTAATTAAAAAAGAAAGTCTGTCATAATAAATATACCTGTCATAAACAAACACTTTGATGGGGCAGTTTATACACATTTTCTCAATTTAGTTTTCATGATCAGTTTGGTTTCACAGATGAAAATACTGAAGCACAGGCTGGATGATGCCCATTCCCCACCTGATGCCCCCAGGGCCCCTGTTCCAGCACCACAGTGACAGCCTCCAGAGGGCGCTCCTGCACCAGAACAGCAATGGTGAAAAGCTGGTGACTGTGGGGTGGTCAGAGTTCTGGAGGTTTATTTTGCAAATATGGACCACAGGTCATGTTAGACCACAGGCTCCCGGTAGAACATGGTGCTGCACAACAGTCTGGTACCACCATGGAGCTTTTCTGAGCATTGTTTTGCTGTCCTGAGGAGCTGGGAGGGACTTGGCTGTCTCATTCTGCACTAGAAGGTGGTGATCTTCTCTCACACGCTGTGTTAATATCACTGTCCTCTGTCTCTGAACCCTCAGTGATTTAGAGGTGGAGCCACAGTGGAACTGTGTAATGAACATGAGCATGGACTGGACCTTCCCCTGTTTCCCTGCGAGTTGGGGCTTTGCATTGTGGCCCAGAGTGGGAATGGTGAGTCACAGGCACACTTGGTGAGCCCATTAGTATTTATGAACTGCAGAAGGACAGTCTAAATTTATATATGTGATTTTCATCAACAAGCACTTTAATGGGGAATTTATAGGCATTATCTAAGCACTATCTAATTTAATTTTCATAAATTATGGCCATTTTCAAGCCCTACTGATTCTTCAGCTTGGAGAAAGAAAAGTAGCCAGCATAGTATTATGAAAGTGGGCAGAGCCCCAGGACTATTTCTGAGTGTGTGTAAAGTACTGCCCGTGGGGCACGTGCATGTGTGTGTGTTGGTACTGCATGTGGTATGTGTTTATACATGTGTGCATTTGTTGAAGCACAGCATCTGGCATGTCTGTCTACATGTGTGTGTTGGGGTACCACTGGTGTGTGTGTGTAGGGGCATTGCATGTGATATGTGTGTTTGTGTGTGTGTATTGGGGCACTGCTTATGGTGTCTGTTGGCACTGCTTGTGTGTATGTGTCAGGGACACTGCATGTGTGTGTGTATGTGTTGGGGAACTGTGTGTGTGTGTGTGTGTGTGTGTGTGTGACAGGAGTCACTGTGAGGCTGGCTTGTGGCAGAGACAGGACCTTGAGGTTGGTGTCATGGGATTGAAGACGTCAGGCAGGGGCTTCATCGTGTTCCAGGAAACACCTGGATTCACCCAACAGCAGGGGCATAGCAGGAGGGCATGGAAGTAATGGGAGCCTGGCAACCAAGTGGTGGGTTGGAGGGAAAAGCCATAGTGTTCCTAAGGGCTGGTCCCAACGGCCAGCATCTCATATGCTCTCAGGACCCTGCTGCCACAATCTTTCTTTCTGTTTCTTACATAGCTCACTGTGCACACAGCCATGTGGGAGTTCACTTTTATCTGCTTGCTGACCTGTGATGATGCCTTTTTGATCCACTCTATACACTTTGTGTCAAGCAGTAGATTTGTCCTTGGGTCAGTTTTTGCAAATGATGCATGGCTCTTTCAGAGTTTCTTTGGCTTTGAATTCTAGTAAAGTTCCAGTGAGAAAGATGAGTTGGAGAAATTGTGGTCTGCAAGAACATTTGCCATCAGCAGTGTGGACAGAGACAAATACCGCTAGCTGGTGGACAGAAGGCTGTGATCAAAGGATAAGAAATAACCGAGAATAGTTTTCTTCCTACTTTTCTGATTTCATTGTTTTCTTACACCTGCCTGAGCATTGTAGAGGCTTCATAATTTTACCTTTTCTTTCCTGTGTATTGACTTTGTGGGCATCTTGATTCTCTTTTGCTTTCCTCTCCTTTTAATTTTTTTTTTTTTTTTTTGAGACAGGGTCTCACTTTGTAGTTCAGGCTGGCCCTGAGCTCACTATGGAGCCCAGGCAAGCCTCGAACTCAGCAATCCTCCTGCCTCTGCCTCCTGAGTGCTGTCCCCTTTTAATTTTTATCTTTTATTATATTAAATAGCATGTAACATGAGATATAAGAGACATTACTGAAAACTCTGGCTGTGGGTCTCAGTCTCCTGTGAGCCAGTATGACATCCATGAGATAGGAAAAAGGGTATAAAGACACAGAGACACAGACTTGAGAGAAACTGAGTCTTGGGATGATCTAAGCTGCTGTGGGCAGCAAAGACAAAGATACTAAGGGTATCCAGTGTTTCATTTGTTACACTCATGGGAAGAATGGAGCTGGGCAGGCCTTGGGATACCTGCTGATAGCAGGTATCAAGCAGGCAGGATTGTAGAATGAGGGCACAAGGATATCTTTTCTAGAGAGAAGAAAAAGTTAACTCAGAGGGGAGGAGATTAGTTGGAGTCAGTTGACTTCAGCTGGAAGTGAACTCAGCTGAGCCCTGCTACTACCAACAAGGATTTAGGTCTCAATAGCAGCCATTAGCAAAGGAGCAATACACCCCAACTCTGCTATCTGACATATCCATTTGAGTCATGTAAAGCTTTGGTCATACTCCTAAGGTAACACCCAACCAAATTAAAGAGGGGCAAGAAGCTTGGGCCATTTTAGCCTATTAACATTGGGGTCTGCCACCATGAAATATACTGTCTTACAATTTTTTTTTTTTTGAGACAGGATCTCGCTTTGAGTTCAGGCTGGCTCTGAGCTCACTATGTAGCCCAGGCAAGCCTCGAACTTAGCAATCCTCCTGAATCTGCCTCCCGAGTGCTGGGATTACAGGCATGAGCCACCACACCCAGCACTGTGGTATGTGGTATTGATTGTTGGTGGGTGTGAGTCTCCATGCCCAGCATTGTATATGGTTTCCGGGGATCGAACTCAGGATCTTGTGCTTGCGAGGCAGGCGCCAGAACCACTGAGCTAACCCTCTGGCCCCTGTCTTATAATTTTTTTAGTGCACAGCAAAATTGGCTGAACCATAAATACAGTGCTGTAAGCAGGTATCTAGAACTGTTCTTGTGTGACTTAAACTCTACCTGTTGAGCAATAGCTTCTCATGTCCCTTTTCCTCTAGCAAACTTGGCAACTGGCACTCTAGTTTCTGTTCCTAGAACTTTGGCACCTCATGTAAGTGGAATCATATAGTGTGTGTGTTTTTGTACCTACCTTATTTCACTTAGCACGATGTCCTCTAGGTTCACTGATATTGTCCCATATTGCAGCATTTTCTTCTTTTTCATGGCTGTTTCACTGTTTGTATATGCCACATTCTCTTTATGCATTTATACCATGATGGATATTTTGGCTTTTTGTACTTCTTGGCTATTGTGACAGGCGGGGATACTCACCACTATACTAACGAGGACGCCACCGTGGCTATTGTGAATAATGCTGCATTGAATGGAAGTACACACACCTTATTGTGACCTTGATTTCAGTTCTTTTTTGGATAAGTATCCAGAAGTGGGATTGCTGGATCATACAGTACTCTATTTTTAAACTTTTTTTGTGTGGTATTGAGGATTGAACCTGAGGTCTTGTGCAAGGGCTCTACACTAACCTGCATCCTCAGCCCTTTTTTAATGTTTTGAGGAATTTGCATAGTTTCCTGTGGTAGGTACACCATTTTGCATTCCCACAGAGGACAGGGACACCACCCTTGTTTGCTGCCTTGTATCCTGATCTTCTGCCCCAGCGAAACTACTGCCCCTACTTCTCTTTGTCACTTTCTCTGGCCACTCTTTGGTTTCTGAAATAGACGCAATTTTGACATGTCCTTAAATATCCAGGACAGGTTAGTTTCCCATGATGCTCCCCTGACCACCCAGCTAGAAATACTTTCCCTCTGTCTGGGTCTCCAGTGCTGTTGTCTCTTGCTTCTTTTAGGCAGCTGGCAGAGACTGATGGCTTGTGCTGCCCTAGATGTTACCTGTCTTAGTTACTTTCTCATTGCTGAAACATAATTCTGAAGAGGAAAGATTTACTTCGGTTGAAGTTTGTAGAGTTTACAGTCTATAGTTGGCTGGCTCCAAGGCACGGTGGAATGGCAGGGAGGTGGGTCAAAGGAGAAACAGCTAATCCACTGACAAGCATACCAGTCCTGTGATTCAGTCACCTCCCAAGAGTCCTGCCTGTGAGCACATGAGGCTTTGGGGGACATGTAGATATAGACTGTACCATTACCCTTGTGTATATTTTATGGCAACTAACTGCTGTCTTTTAAAGGAAAAGGATTCTGTGTCCTCAGAGGACTTCACAGACTATAGAAGAGAGAAATGGCTTTCTAGGAGGGTGTGGAGCATGTGTTCTGGGTTTCAAAAAGAGAACTGAATATCAAACAACCTAAGGATTTTCTGGTACAGAGAGGACCCCAGAGAGAGCAGAGCTCAAGAGCACAGGCTACTGTTGGTCCATGAAAAGATAAGCTTGCTGGGAGGGGGAGGGCAAGCAACTTAGGTGAGTGTCAGGGCCTTGCAACAGGCGGGTTTACACAGGGAGGTTGTAACTCTAGTCTGAGTTTCACCCTAATGGATTGTGGTAGTCAGGGTTAGTAGGTATTTGTTGGAGCCAGAGAGAGCTGAGTTCCCTCACAGTTCTGCAGGAGTCAGAACAGCTGGCCAATAGCAGGGTTCACTTTGTTGGCGTTCTGAACATCTCTGCTCCTGACGCCTTGTGCAGAGTTCTTGGCTTCCAGCACTGGTGTATCTTGCAGCAGTACCGAGTGCTTAGTCCACAGTTGACTGGAGGTCACTCTTCAGTCCTAGACAACCAGGCCAGGAAGGCCCCAGGTAGGCTCTCGTGTTCACTCTAGGGGCTGGAAGACTGTTCTTTCCACTCACAACTTCATTAGGTGCTCTACTTTGTGACTATCACTGTTATGTCTGTTGCTGTGGTGGGTTTTCTAACCCCAAGACCGTGCCTTCTGCCCAGAGATATAGTACCCTGTTCTGTCCTGATGATCCATGGCTAGTCTCTGTCTCTGTGTTAATTGGAAAACTTCCAGGCAGAGGACCAGTGAGGGGAGACCACTTTGTATCTTTGGAATGTCCCTGACCAGGTTAAGGCTGCTCTCACATGATGTGGGGAATTCAGGCCCACCCCTGCCTTGTGGGGGAGGGTAGGGACAACTGTTTAGACATGTGGGGCTCTCCATAGCCAGCCCTTGAACAGCTCTGTCACTTGTTTCTCCCTGACCTTTGCCTGCTCCACCTGTCATCATCCTGGAGGCCTGGCTCCTGTGTCTGACAGCTGTATAGAGTTCCTGGTTGCCTGAGGAAACTCTCTGAGTAGCGGGACCTGGGAATTTTTACATAGATATGCATTAAAGAACTGCTGAAGGGGTGGAGGAAGGACCCTACTAAGATGCTGAGAAATTGTTCTTTACTTCATCTAATTTTGCTTTTTTTTTTTTTTTTGAGACAGGGTCTCACTTTGAGTTCAGGCTGGCTCTGAGCTCCCTATGGAGCCCAGGCAAGCCTCAAACTCAGCAATCCTCCTGTCTCTGCCTCCTGAGTGCTGGGATTACAGGCATGAGCCACCACGCCCGGCACTGTGGTATGTGGTATTGATTATTGGTGGGCGTGAGTCTCCATGCCCAGCATTGTATGTGGTTACTGGGGATCAAACTCAGGACCTTGTGCTTGCGAGGCAGGCGCAGGAACCACTAAGCTAACCCTCCGGCCCCTAACTTTGCTTTTTGATTTCTACATTGATCATGTATTTCTTTGGAAATCAGAAAAAGACTAGATGTCATTAAAAAATCAAAACCACATCTGATTCTAAAGTGATCATTGCAAAAACCATTGGTCCTCTTACATGTGCTTCTCTGTTCTCAGGGGGACTTGATCTCATCTTCATGCCTGGCCTAGGATTTGACAATCATGGAAACCGGCTAGGCCGGGGCAAAGGTTATTACGACACCTACCTGCAGCGCTGCCTGCAGTTGCAGGGCATGAAGCCCTACACCATTGCCCTGGCCTTCAAAGAGCAGCTCTGTGACCAGATCCCAGTGACTGAGCATGATGTGAGAGTGGATGAAGTCCTCTGTGAAGACCCCACAGCACCTTGAGTCCAGATGACCATGCTGAGTAATTGGCAAAGAAAATGTTTATTTTTCCTTGTCAAAGTTAGTTAAAATTGCTCATTAAAATAAACATGGACTGAATTATTTCTAGTGTGAGCATGAAACCTGCTATAAAACCAGCTGCAGAAATCAGAACAGGTGTGAGTGGTTGAATGTTAATCCAAGTGGAGCCTATCACCACTGATATGCAGGCTGACTCCTGAGGGTGATGTGATGGGCTTTGTAGTTTAGGTTAAATGTTCATAAGGAATTGTGCCCAGCTGAGTGTGGGAGGAAGCAGAACATGTTGAGCTCAGTGCTGTAGCTCACTGTGTTCTGCTTGCTGTGGGTTTGGTCAGTCTCTGCTGGGTGTACAGAGACTCAGTGATTATTAACAGACTTGCTACTTTTTCTTGGGATGCTGGGTTCTCTGAGAATATTATGCTACTTCATCATGACTTCCATTACCCACATTGAGGTTTCATGTGTGACATTGCCAGCTTTTGCTTGGTAGAGGGAAACCTATGATTTCAGTATTTTTGTTCAGCTGACGGGATCCCATCACTACTGGTTTCTAAGTGTCAGCTGCTTATAAGTTTAAGATCTGATAAGTCCTAAGTTAGGAATGATTTTAGTTCTCTTGTGGGTTCTGCATTTGTGTGAATGATGTGGCAGCTGGCCTCCCATCTCGGGGGTGGTGGCTTGGTCGGGGAGGCTTTGGTGACCACTTGAAGCCCAGGAATCTCCCACCTCCCCATCTTCCCTGCTACCAGCTCTGTGGACCTTCCATACTTAAGGCCTCTGGGGTCTATTCTCTCCTGCCCTTGCCCTACTGTTTCACTCTGTCCAAACCCTCAGCACCCTGAAAACAAACTCAGCAGGAGCTCATACTGGCTTGTTTTTCCTGCATTTTGTTTCAGAATGATTTTATAAAACACATCTGATCATGAAACACTCCTGACTAGAGTATTTGGGGGACTTCAGAGTTTCCTTAGGAAGTACTTCTTGGCCTGCTTTTTCCAGCTTTTTCTCTCCCCCTACATTCTCCTCTTCTTGGACTGAGTTCTGAGGCTGCTTCTGCCCTCTGCTTTGTGAACATTTCTGTCTCAGGAGCGTCTTTCTCTTCTTTGTCTGTGCACCTACCTTGCTTGTTCTGTGCAATTTACTCTGTTTTCTCAGACAGCTTTGCATTTCTGCCACTGTCTGAATGGCCCTGACACTGAGCTTCTGATCACTGTGTCCTATGCATCGCTGCTTCAGACTGTGAGCTCCAAAGACATCTCATACTGAGCAAATGACCAGACAGAGAGTAGATTGTGCTAATACTTTTAATGAATTAATTGAATATATTTGTAATGACTTCACTTAAAACACAGTTCTACTATTCTCTGGATAATAGAATGTAATTTGATATTTTGTATTTTAAGTGAAAAACTTAAAAAATGTCATTTGGGCTAATGATACATTTGTATAGTTTGGAAAATAGAGTGAGAAATGGAAAGGAAGTGAAATTCCTTTACACTGCAGTGACAGGATCATTCTGGTGAGAAACCTTGTTCAGCATTACTTCACCTGCATGGTTAAAGTGGATGTTATGTAATTGACATAATTGCTTAATGACATTAATGACATAATTGCTTAAATAGTTAAAGTGAAATTGTTGAGTTGCTGCAGGTCTGGGAAGGTTTGCCTTATTGACCCAGTCTCTATTATTCTCCCACCAAAGGACAGTGGCTCTTCAAGTGTATAAGAATATGAAGTTGACTGGCTAGAAAATACAAGGTCCTGAGAGTCAAGAAAGTCAGGGTGCTCTGGGTGTCCCTCTGGAAAAGGGGCTGTTCTCTAGTGACTAGAAATGCACTTTTGTTGCTGTAGGGGTGGCTTGAAAGGGAGGACCCTAGTGGTGCAAGTGACATTGATCCTGTCCCTCTACTTATGGTGTCAGTAGAGCTGGGCACTCAGGTGGGGTGGACATGCAGCCAGAATGGTGGGTCTGAGGTATAGGGACATTGCAAGGGGAAGGGAAGAAATAGTAGTCTGAGCAGAGACCTTTCTTAGTTTTGGGCACTTGTAGGCACAGAAGTCCCTAGCATAACGTATATTCTGTAGGCCTGTGCTTACTTTACCAAGGAGCTGTGAGTTTCTTGTCCACCCATGGATGAGAGCAAGGTACACCACATCACTGTGTCCTGTGAGCTAAGAGCTTAATGAATGTGGACAGCTTCATGCAGAAGTTCAATTCCTGATCCCCAATTTTTTTCTTGCAGAGATTATTGAGATTCAGTTTATTTTGCATTTTAATCGTACTTCCACCAGCCTACAGTACTTAAAGACGTGTATCTATTTTGTGACCTACCACAGATCCTAGAACAAATTAAATAGCCAATAAAGTCTTGATGCAAGAATGAACAGTTCAAATATCACCTGCCTATACTGTACTGTGTACATGCTGGTTTGAGTGGTGGCTACTGTGCTTTCCCAGTAGTGTCTCAAGCATGGGTTTTTGCAGGTTGTGTCCTTGCCCTGGCCAGTCCAGCCAAGGACCACACAGTGTGGCTTTTCTTCCTTCTCAGGGCATTCATTCTTCACATCTTTTCCATCCTCTGCCTTCCTGTACCTGGGAGTCCCCAGACCTTCTGCTCTTGAGGTGTAGTCTCCAGTCTGTGTGGGCACCTGTCCCAAATATATGGTTTTTTGCTGTGCCTTAAAACAGCACACTTTTATATTATGGTCTGTAGCTTTCCCTAATCATGATGATCTTACACAGTCATTGTATGCATGGAGTATGAGATTCTTCAATAACCTGGAGGTAGAACCTATTCCAGAAAGGGTTCCTGATCACTCCAGATTTTTTAGCTGACTTCCTGGCAAAATCTTAGTGATTTTTCCTGTGTGGCTTATAGACAGCTTATATTAGAAGTATAATATCAGCTCTTGTTGCTCATATGCTTGTGTGTTAGGGTTAACTTTGGTCCACTGCTCTTTGTAAGATTCGTTTGAAGGCACTTGTGTGTTTTGAGAGGGTTGGTTCAGGGGAGCAGGGAGATCCCTTTGTCTGGGAATGCATCTCACCCCTTGTTCTCTGTCACCTGCTCTTCCCTAGGCAGGACTTGGACTCATTGCGCACCTGCACAAGACCTCTGATACACAGAGGCAGGGGCTGATGGCAGTCTAAACTTGAATTCTGGCAAAACTTCTTGTCTTTTAAAGATAAGAAGTACATGTAAATAACAATTCTAATTTCTTCCCCATCCACAGTAGTT
Source organism: Thryonomys swinderianus (assembly GCA_004025085.1). Classification (NCBI taxonomy): domain Eukaryota; kingdom Metazoa; phylum Chordata; class Mammalia; order Rodentia; family Thryonomyidae; genus Thryonomys; species Thryonomys swinderianus. The sequence continues at coordinate 46,596 of PVIC010000794.1, read as the reverse complement.
CACCGTGCCTGCTCTAGGGAGGTTCCCCTGTCTGGAGACCCTTGCATTGAGGACAGGCACTCCTGTTGGGATAGGCACAAGGAAATCATCTGGCCACTCCATGGAAAACTGCTTGTTGGGAGCCATTCTGAGGTTTCAGCACAAGCACACAGATGTTCCCAGATGATTTCTGGACGTGGATGAGGGACAGTGGTAGTTAATGTGTCCAGCTGGGGACAATCTTCTATCTTTCCTGAGTTGAAAATATGGGTCAATGTCTGTCATCAGATCAATGTAACTTTGTCAAATTGCTTAAGCTGCTGTCAAAACAAACTGTCTGTCTATCCAGTACCAAAAATTCTGATACAATTGAAAAAAGACATAAGGTACCTTTTGTCTTTTTCCAAGGAAGAAACAATTACTATAATACGATGGGAACATGTGGGAACTGTTCTTTGTAAAGCCCATCATAGGGGTGATTGTCTTTCCCCACAAACATTACTATTTGAGGCCTTACTCTGCTTTAAGTCCTTTCAGTTAGTTCAGGAGACCATGAATCTGTTTAATTCAGTTTGAGAGACTATGGCTCTCTCAGCCTTCTGGCCACCTTTCCTTTGTTAGACTTTTTCGCCCATTGGCTTTCATCTCACTGTAGCTTCTGTACCTTTGGAGCAGCCTGCTTTGGCCCCATCTGAGAACCCTAGTTAACTAGCACTACAGCTTCCGCAGGTGCCTTGAAAAGTCTTGTTGCTCCTTTTCTAAAGCCCTTTTTTTTTTTAAGGACCACTCCCTATTGCTATACCCTGCAAAAGCCTGTGGCATCCAACAAGGTGACTGAAGACCCCTTATGTTTTCCTATCTCACTTTTGCCTAACCCCAACAACCCAGAGATGGAGGTGTATGTTCACACCTCATTTGATTTTAGCATCCTAAAAGACAGGCAAAGTGTGCTGAAAAAAGTTGTCCAAAGCCCCTATACAGTGAGTTTGTTGTACTTCAGATGTATTCTCTGGTTCTGCATGATGTTTTCCATCTTGAGAAAATGTACTTGTCCGCTGCACTTCTGAGTGGCTAGGCTGTTGCTGTTCTTACCTGCCTTGGCCCTGGTGTGGATCATGTGGTGTTTGATATGCTTTGTGTTGGTCCTGGCATCCTGCCATCTTCTGTCTTTCTGGTCTCACTGTGTCCTGATAGGCCTCCCTGCCTTCTTGTCTGTAAGCTATGGCTGGGGCTGTGATCTTGATGGTTGATTTGAGAAGCAGGGATAATTTCTTTGAGTTATTCCTTTAAGGAGAGGATACCCTAGACATAAAGTGTCAAAAACCCTGTCATCCTGGAAACAGCAGATTCATTCTTTTGGATCTTTTGCTTTCAGACTCCCCCTGGCTGACCAGGACCTATCCTCCAGTATAGTAAGTCCCCAACTTAAGAACCTTCAAGTTGTGAACTTTCACAAGTGTACTGTACAGTATAAGGTGACTTTGTTAGCTTATGAACAAAGCCATTTTGGGAACACTTCTGCCAGAATGGAACGTGTTTGTAAGTTGAGGATTTGCTGTATGTCAGTGGTTCTCAAGAGTAGAGAAGGCCAGGAACACATGGCTTCCACTTTCTCCTTTCAGCCTCTCCTATTCACTGCCAGTTATAGCTGCTTTCATGTTAGCATTTGCGGCTTATTACCACACTAGGCCACATAATACCAGTGAGCAAACCACCTGAGGAAAATCCACTGTTTCATTGTTTTATGTGTTCTATAAATGTCTTGTATATACTTTGAATCTTAAAACCATGTTTAAAAAATGCACCTTTAAAACAAATGATTATTTCACTGTAAGCCATACCCAAAGTTCACTGATGGAAATGGTGAACATTTGCTTTATCATTGAGCACTAATTTCTTCAGACTTGAAATGCAGAAGTATTTGCTCCTTCCCCCCAAATTCAGAGATAAAGATTGTGTTCTGAACACTAATTGGGGTACCGTGGTTGACCCTATAGAATAGGTATGTTGCTGTGAATCCTAAATATTTACTGTTCTTCAAATCTAGGAAGAATGTGAGTCCTACCCGTATAGGATACTTAATGTAGGAGCCAGTGGCCCTGGAGGCTGCAAATCTGTGTGGCAATGTCCTCCAGGACACCTCCATGCTCTGTGCAGCATTTTGTGAAATATCACTCTGCTCATGTCACTTACCTGCCAACAGCACTTGGTGGTTCTCTCGCCTCAAGAATAACGTTCAGGCCTTAGCCTGCATATCAGATCACACACACACACACACACACACACACACACACACACATACACTCTCTCTCCCTCGCTCCTTTCTTCCCTCCTTCTCTTCTCTCCTTTCCTTTCTTCCCTTCCTCTCAAAAGAGTTGTTTTCATTGGTTAAAAAGTTTGGGTCAGTTTAAATAAAATTTGTATTGTGGTCCAGCTTCCTGTTTCTTCTCTTAGCTCTTTCAGTGGAGAGGGGCCTTGGCATATTGTTTCACTTTCCTTCTGGTTCTGAAGGAATGTTTTGGAGTGCAGGTTTTGTAATGGAGAAGTTCTTCAGGTGTTCTCTGTCATGGAAGTATCTTATTTCTCTGTCGATTTTGAAAGATAGTTTTGCAGGATACATCTGTCTAGGTTGGAAGTTGTTTTCCTGCAATGCTTGAAACACTTCACTCCAGGCTGTCCTTGTGTTGAGTGTTTGCTTTGAAAAGTCTGCTGTGATCCTGATGGGCTTTCCTTTGTATGTGGTTTTTTTCTTTTCCCTAGCTGCTTTCAGTATTTCATTTGTTGGATATCTGGAACCTTGATAATTATATGCCTGGGTGTAGATTTTTTAATATCGTAGCCTTTTGGAGTCCTATATGCCTCATTTATCTGTATGTCCAATTCTTTTCCCTTTCCTGTGAAATTTTCTGCCATTATATCTGTGAACAGTTTTTTTTTATGTCAGGCCTGGGACCAGTGGCAGGCAGGCTGCTTGCAGATAGCGGAAGTCACTGCATGCCCTCTGCAGTGCTTACCCAGACTCACCCAGGGTGGATAGACGTCCCCCCAGGTGGCTGGCCTGGGTCTGGTGGTGGGCAGGCTGCTTGTGGCAGCAGAAGTAACTCCTACAGGGGCTCTTATAAGATACTGCCTTGATCAGGAGCAGGGTGACATTGGGGTCAGGGACAGAAGCCACTGTGTCTTGGAGCCTTTTAGGTGTACAGCTGGAGTGGGGACCAAGGCTTGCTGTGTGTGAAGGGTCCGTTCATGAGGACCTCTTGGCAGGCCTGATGGAAGGACCTTGCCTCAGAGGATGTGCCTTAGCAGGTTCAGGTTGTTTCCATGTAACAGGAACCACCAGATATCACACTCTGCCTCCTGAGTGCAGAACCCCTAGACACAGGCCTGGGCCAGCTTAGTGGGCAGGAGAGCACCTTGGTTAAGAGTGGATCAGGGGACCACACAGCATAGTGCATACTTCCCTCAGGAGTCAGGTCCTGCTGCAGGGCCACCAGCAGGAGTGGGGAGAAGAGAGAACACAGGTGCTGCTCTGGCCAAAGTCCTTTCACATGAGCACATGGAGCCAGGGAAGTGGACATATGGACATATGGACCAGCTGCTTCCCACACCTCTCATATACTCAGCACTTTTACGTATCACTGTCCCCCAAAACCAAGGCCAAAATCATTTCACATAAAGGGGTAGCTCAGGTTGAATCAAGTCTTCTGTGATTTTAAAGCCCAAGTTCTCACATTGTGACTGTGCTTTGTGTTCTCTGCAACCCTGACATGACTCATGTATGCCCTCCCCTCTCTCTTTCTGCTTCTTGACTGCCATACCATGATCAGGTCTCTTCTGCCATGCCCTCCTGTGCCACCCTGCTTTAGAGCCAGCTAAGGACCAAAACCTCTGCACAGCTAAAATTAACCCTTCCTCTTTTGGGTGTTGGATATTGTGTCTCCATGATGAGAGTGACTAGGGCACCCCCCTTCAGAGTCACCTGAGTGGATCTTTGTGAATGCTCCCCAAATTCACCAAACCAGAAATACTAGTAGGGTTGGTGATGGCCTTGCACCCCTCCAAAGTCATGCTGATGTTTAATCCCCACTTTGGGGGGTCAAGAAGGTAGAAATTTAATCAGATGACAGTTTTGAGGGGCAGTGATAGGATAAAAGGTATCAGGGCGCATCCCCACCATTGACTACTGGTGACCATGTAAGAAGAGACTAAAAGGCACAAGCAGATATGCATGAGTGTAACCCCCCCACGTCTTCTATCATTTGAGGTGCTGAGAGCCTTCTGCCAGCCAAGAGGCTATGCTCAGTTGTGGCCCCTCAACCTTGCATAGTTCTGTTGAGTCAAAATAAATCTCTTTCCTTCATAATTTACCCTAATCTGGGTATTGTGTTATTAGGGACAGAAAACTGACTAGTATAGTGTGTTAGGATGCACATTTGTACAAAGCACCCTCTGTCCTATGCCCTGCCCCAACTCTTTGAGAATCTATCTGATAATAGAAGAAAATTAAATAATAGTACATTAAACTTGATTTAGTTAACTATTAAACGTTTTTTGTTTTGAAAGTTTTATTGTATGTGCTTAAATGTGGTTTTGTTTATGTTTATTTTGTTTGGAGCTCAGAATGCTCCTGGGATTTGTGGCTTGATACCTTTTATGAGCCTTAGTCATAATTGAGTCCTGCCCTGATTGCAGTTTCCTCTCTAGGACTCGACTGCCATGTGTTGGACTTGTGCTCTGTGTCCTTTCGTCCTGCCCATGTTCTTCTCAGCCTTGAACTTTGCATCATGTTTTCTGTCCATTCTTGGAGTCTGGGTCTTCTCTATTACCTCTCTAGGAATTCTCTATTCCTGGCTTCACATGGGCCTACTTTTCTGTTAAACCTGTCTGTGGAGTCCAGAATTTTCATTTAATTTTGAGAGATGTATTTTAAGTTTTTGCTAAAATTCAGCTTCTTGAACATATATTTATTTTTAGATTCCTTGTATTCTAGTATGAGAATCTCACTGTATCTTTATTTAGTGTCTAATTTGGCTTCTTGATTTCTGGCTTTTCCCATCTCCTACTGTGTTTTATAATTTATATAAACTTCATTTTCATTGATATAACTCATTGATAATAGGTATTGTGTATGAAAACTTAAAGAGAGAATGTGAGGCTGTGGATAATGCTATCTATTTCCTGAGATCTGCTTTTGTTTGGGAGATAGAGTAGAGACAGATTATCATAATCTACTCGGAACCAGCAGCTTTGAAGCCAGGCTTTAGTTTTTATAAATGCTGATGTATTTCTGGCTAGTCCTTCCTAGATTCAGAAGTTCCTTTTGAAGTTTTAGGGTACATCAGGGTGCCTTCTTGGTTAGCCCCCTACTTTTGCACTCAGGAGATGGGACCACCAAAACTCTGCTTTCCTTTAGCTTCCTGGCTGCCAACTTCACTTGACTTCTTTCCTGATCAAAAATACAACTTTTCAGCTGTGTGTTTTTCTTAAGAATCAGCAAATGCTTCCAGGGAAAAAGCCATGATGAGTAAGTTCACTTCTCCATTTTCTTTTGCTTTGAGATCATGGTGCCTTAAGACCTCACCATATTTGGTAAGTCTCTGATGCTTTCAAACAGAATTTGTATTTTTAAAAAATTATTTTGTTTAGGGCCGAGGGTTAGCTCAGTGGTTCTGGCACCTGCCTCGCAAGCGCAAGGTCCTGAGTTCGATCCCCGGTAACCACATACAATGCTGGGCATGGTGACTCATGCCCACCAGCAATCAATACCCCATACCACAGTGCCGGATGTGGTGGCTCACACCTGTAATCCCAGTACTTGGGAGGCAGAGACAGGAGGATTGCTGAGTTTGTGGCAGCTTGCCTGGGCACCATAGTGCGCTTAGGGCCAGCCTGAACTACAAAGCGAGACCATGTCTCAAAAAAAAAAAATTTTTTTTATTTAGCTGGGCGTGGTGGCTCACACCTGTAATCCCAGCACTTGGGAGGCAGAGGCAGGAGGATTGCTGAGTTCAAGGATGCCTGGGCTACATAGTGAGCTCAGGGCCAGCCTGAACTACAAAGCAAGACCCTGCCTCAAAAAAACAAACAAAAAAATTTTTTTCACCAGTTCTGTTTGTTTGTGGTAGAAGAATTGCTCTGTCACACACAGAAATGGAACCCTTTGATACTGATTTTCTTGTCTGCTAAGGTGATTTGAAAGCAACATGTGCCTCATAAAGTCAATTCCTTGCCACATCTAAGGTCTGGTCCCTGGGGCCTGGTTGCAGATGTTGTTTTCCTGGTCCTAGCTCAGATGTATTGAACTGTATTCTTCAGAGAAAAAGTCTGGGGTTCTGGTGGAAGCTTCTAGTGATGGTGTGTATGGGAAGCCCCAAGCCATTTCCTCAGGCCGTCCTATGTGGTACCAAGACCCAGTGGGACCCAGGGGTCCCTGCAGGAGCTAGCAGGAAAGACCTTGGTGTGCTGAGGGGCAGAAAGCTGTGTACTGCCTTTACCTTTTCTGGACTGATTTTGTGTTTCTCAGTTCCATGAGTGGTAGTGCTTCTGCTAAATTATTTTTAATTTCTTCCATAGACATTTTAATCAGAGATGAAAAATGATTGGTCTTTTGCCAACAGTTCAGTCTAAGAGGAAGTTATTTGGCTCTGAGAGGTTCATTAATTTGTACTGGCTTTTGTGTAGAAGGCAGAGGGATGTCATAGAAAGCAAGCTGGCATTTGGGGAGCAGAGAGGAGCCCAGAGTTCTGGATGGCTCTGGAATTGGAGAACTCACGTGGGATTTCCCTTTTTCCTCCCCCTAATGTTAGTTTCCTTCACAGGCTCGAGTATACCTGCCTGGCATTGTCCTAGTTAGCCTAGGAGACTGAAGTGCAGTTCTGTACCTCACCCCTCCCATCGTCTTTCTCCTTCCTCTTCTGGAGTTGATGGTCTCAGCCATGTTCTGTCCTCTGAAGACCAGAATACTTAGAACACGAGAATGCCAATAGAAATGCATCTGATAAAGACCAGGCATAGGGGTTTCACTTGGAAAGAAAGACTGCTTTGGCTGTGTGTTATCCTTTGGCAGAAAATTTATCGCATTTTGTTCATGTCCAAAAACTGCCTGACACTGAGAATAAAAGTGTTAGACTAATAATCTTGTAGAAGAAATTTCAAGGTAGTCTAATATTGAGGTGATAACATGGCTACTGTTGGGGGATTTGGGCCAGATCTATGTTGAGAATCAAGAGCAAAGAGCCCAGAAGAATGATTTAAAACATTTTGAGTTTGGCCAGAAAGGAAGCATCAGTAAAGTTTTGGACTATAAAGGTGGAGAAGAGAACTTGGTTGCTGAGAATGAACAGGAAAATAAAAAAAGTGCCCTGAAAACCTCACAAGAACTAGCAGGACTCCAGTCTTAGAAAGTTTAAAACTGCAAAGGTTTGAAGATTTTTGCTTTGAGAAGAAATCTCCAGAGCACCATGTACCAGAATGGCAGTGGCCTAGGGAAGTTTCTCCTCACAGTTTGGTTTCTAGTGTTCAGCAGTCCAGGTACTGGACCCCCTGCAGCCAAGACACAAGGAAGCATGGCTACTGCTCCAGCTGGTAGCAGGCTTTGGCATTAACCATATGTTGCTGGTTTTAGGAACATGTGGTTCTTGATTCTTTGATCATGGTTCTGTTTTTCGCTTGGCTTTGCTCTACCTCCTGCTTCAGTCTTGTTCTTTGAGGACCAGTTCCCTGGTCTGTAAAACACAGGCCACCTCCTCATGTAACATCGTTCATATCTGCTCCTTGCTTTATGAGTTTCTTTTCTGGGCATTGCTTTTTTGTTTGTTTTGTCTTCATGATAAAAGATAGGTCTTTACCTCATCACCCTTGAATGTTTTATTACCAGTGGACACTTGAGAAACTCACCTTGTTTTTATATATTGTGATGCAAAGAGATGCTTTGAGGGCTTCTGGAATGGCTTGACTTAGGGTGGGCCAGCAAGGATGGGCAGGTTGGTGCCAAGCCAAGGAATTGTTGGCACAGTGAGGAGTACTGGAGGGCTGATGTCCTGGGAGAGAGGCAGAACCAGGCCTGTAGGGCTCTGCAGGGCCAGAGAGAAACTGGGCTCTTTAGGACTAGAAACAGACATGACAGACATTACTAGAGAGTGCAGACTTAAGATCTGGCACACACATCTGTGTGCCTGCCACACTTTGGCATTTGAACAAGACCCGCAGTGATGGAGAGAGTGTAATGGTTGAGTCCACTTGGAGATCAGCTGGAAGGATGGCAGTAAATAAAAATGAACCTGCTCACCGCTGCTCACTACCAGGTTGAGATTAATCTTAGCACTCATGTCCTTTTCTCAAAGCCCCCACGTGATATTACAGTATCAGCTGGCACCAACAGGGTCCATTCTTTCCAAGGTCCACTGTTTGCTTTAACACAGCTTGCAAAGTTGTGTTTTGATTCCCGGTGTGCCCTAAGCTGAGCTTCTCAATTTGTGGAAGAGGCTTGATATGAAAGCACAGATTCTTGTATCACAGTTCTTTTAATTACTGCACGTACCCAACTTTATGATCCAATTATGGATAAGATTAAAGTTCATCAAACTACTTGTTTTATGTGAAATTCCTTCATTTCCAAAAGATCAGTGAAACATTACAGAACAAATGAAACAGTCAGGCTCAGATTGTATGGGTTGATTTATTGTCTGTCTTCCACAAACAGCAAAACTGGCTCTGATATTTTCCTGGCATAATAGGTCCATGTATACAGCATACTGTATATCTTTTCATTTCAGCCTTGAAAAAATGGTGATATATCTCCAGTGGGAGTCGTCATTTCACTAGATGTACAGTGCTTAAGGCTCTGCAGTGGCCAGGCAGTTTGTTACAGCAGATGGATGAGAAACCACTGTTTCATGAAATTGCTTTTGAATATTTGCACAATGACCTTTCCCCACACTATCCCACCAACATGCTTTAACTCCTTCTGCACACGATGGAAAAAACAAGGTAGATAAATGTGTTTGCAAGGCCCGGCTGAAACATCTCATCACCTATGCAAAGCCTTTCCTGACATGTGCCTCCATGATCCAGGCAGCTGCTCTTTCCTAGCCTTCCCTTCCAAGGAGGAAGCAGGAGTTAAGTCTGCTCTGAGGACATTTCTAAGGCCATTCACTGGTGGGTGGTAAGAGTCAAGACTGTAAGCCTGCTGCCTCTGTGCCCTGGAGCATGCTTCTGGGGCCTCTGTTGTGCCCTCCACCCCCTTCAGACAGTTTTATGCTCCCCGCCCCCCCTCCAGCAGGCCTTGCACTTACTGGGCATTCAGTGAAGTCAGGTTCAGTTGGAAAACCAAATCCTGGGAGATCCTACTCTCATGGTTCTGGATTTGTAACAGGGTTTATTAGGATTTGGCTTTTGATGCTGCAGGTTGAAGTCCTCAGCCTGGGTGTTGAGGAGTGAATGGAGGTGAAATGTGGAGAGAGAGTGTGCTGGAACCCACACCCAGGCTGGATCCTGACTGCCATAGTGTGGGCATCCTGAGGAGCCAGCCCCTGTGCTGGACCAGCTGTACCCCCCTAGCAGGGAACCGGATAAGCTGAAGAGGACTCAGAAGATGGGGCTATAGCCTCCCTGGATACAAGGGCTGGGACAAATGGTGCCACTTCACTTCTATTCTCTTGCTTTGTCAGGAGGATCTCTCACAGGCCCTGTCCTAACCAGGAATCTGTAGGAAGCAATGTTGGGAAATGTAGCTCAGCACGGCCATGTCATGGTCTAGAAGGTCACAGTGGTCAGTGTCTGTCCACCTGACACCTGCATTCCATGTCACTTAGACATGCCATGACATTTAGAGATGTCACAAAGCCCACATGACATGAACGCCGACACATAGACCAACAGATACTGCCCTTTCCAAAGAGTGGAATCCCCTCTGTCCTGGGGGTGTCCACTCTGCTCCTATTAGGCTTGCATGCCCCCTTAGATGAATGTAAATACATGTGATGGACACACCTCGTGTAGATTATCAGGCCGTGACAGGGTGTATATGTACAAAAACTAACATCATGATAACAGGACAGTGGTGCATGGCCACCTCTACCCCCATCAGGGTTCACTCAGTACATGGGAGGCCGTCTAGGCCAGGAGTCAACCAGCTTGTTGTTGTTGTTTGATGTTTTGTTTTTTGAGATGGATTTTTTTTTGTGTTGCCCAAGTTGACGTCATAACTGACAGTCCTCCTGCTTCAGCCTGGTAGGATTACAGGTGTGTGCCACCAGGCTAGGCAGCATTTGTAATAAAGGGTCAGATAGTGAAACTTCAGTTTAGAGGGCTAAACAATTTCTTTTTTTTTTTTTTTTTTGAGACAGGGTCTCACTTTGTAGTTCAGGCTGGCTCTGAGCTCACTATGTAGCCCAGGCAAGCCTCGAACTCAGCAACCCTCCTGTCTCTGCCTCCTGAGTGCTGGGATGACAGGCATGAGCCACCACGACCGGCACTGTGGTATGTGGTATTGATTGCTGGTGGGCATGAATCTCCACACCCA
>PVIC010000794.1:0-35995 GCA_004025085.1 Thryonomys swinderianus | reverse complement strand
TGCAGACTGGCTGGAGGCAAGAGCCATGGGAGATGGGGGAGAGCCAGGAGATAGGTATGCTAGGCTTCAGGGCCATGTGGACAGCCATGGGAAGAATGCCAAAAGAGAATGGTGGCAGGAGGGCAGGAGGCCTGCACAGGCTTCCCAGGGCACATGGGGGCAGGCTGGGTTGGGTGGCGTGGAGGTGTGTAGTTGGAAAGAGCATTGCGGGGACTCAGTGGTGATTCGGTGGTAGAGAAGTCAGAGTCAAGAGTTACTCAAATTTGGATCATTCTGCTTAATATATAGGGAAAATGGGCAGGAGATGGATTTTTTTTTTAATGGTAGTGAGAAGCACAGAACATAAAAATTCCCATGTTAATCATGTTAAATGTGCATTAGGTTCCAGGAAGTGCATTCACATTGTGCTGCTGTGACCATCACCAACCCCCTCTTGGAGCGTTTTCATTGCCTGGTGCTGAGCTCCTCGTTAACCAGTAACTGCATACTCCTGCCTCCACCCTTGGCGTGCACTACTTTACTTCCTGTCTGTATGAATTTGTTGACTCTGGGTTCCTTGTGTAGGTGGGATTTTGGTGATGGCATATTTCACTTAGCACCATGTCTTCTTGGTTCTTCTGTGCTGGACAGTTGTCCTCCTTTTCAAGGCTGAATGACATCCCATTGAGCATGTGGCCCATACTTTATCTTTCTGCTCACTTATTGTGAATGCAGCTGCTATGGATAGGGGCGTGAAAACATGGGTTTGAATCTTTGCCTTCTCCTCTTCTCTGCCATATACCCAGCAGCATATGGCAGTCTGTTTCTCAAGTTTTGACAAATTGGCATACTGTTTCATGCAGCAGCTACACCATTTTGCCTTACCACCACCAATGCACAAGTGTTCTAATTTTTTTACACCCTTGCTAACACTTTTTTCTATTTTTTGAAATGGCTTATCCTTGTGGCTTTGATTTTCATGAAATAAAACTGAAAGTTTCAGCATGTTGTGTTTTCTGTCTTAGTTTTCTCATTGCTGAGACAAAATACCCAGCACCCACAAGTTAAAGGAGGAAAGGTTTATTTAGCTCACAGTTTGTAGAAATTTATGTTCATAGTTGGCTGGCTCTAAGAGAGATATGGCAGAGGGGCATGGCAGTGGAGAAATAGTCCATGGTAGGGAAGGAAGAAGGAGCAAGCAGCATCCACATGACAAGTGACAACATGAGCCCTCTTTCTGTCCTTAGTATTTTATCCAGGCTACCTGCCTTCAGGGTGAGTAACATTCACACCCAGGGCGGGCACCCTTTATCCTATGCAGAACTGTGCCAAACCAATCAGTGGACTGATTTAGTAACCGCACACCCTTAATCCTAGAATCACACACTTTTGAAAGTCCTCACCTATAACTACAGGAGGCATTGAGGGGCATCTAGACACAAGCCATTACAGTGTCCTCATGAGCCACCTCAGAGGAGGAGTCAAAGGCTGGATCTCCGGAGTGGGCGTCAGAAGTGAATAGAGTCCTTGGCTCAGAGGCAGCTCTCCAGCCATGCCCTGAGGAAGTGGCAGGAGAGTTAAAGGGGACTCCAGGATGGGTCCTGTGGGAGCTGACCAGAGGGGAGAGGGCAGGAGGGGAGGAAGTAGCCACCTGGGGCCTGATAGTCAGGGCTTCCTGGGAGAGCAGAGAGCCATGCTCCCCTGGCACAGGCGGACAGCTGGTTCCAGAAGGACAAGTGTGCCTGTGCCTGTTGGGCTGTGAGCCAGGTGAGCCCAAGCGGCCCAGTCACCCATTCTGTGTGCTGTGCCTGGGGCTCTGTGGAGCTGTGCTCCTGCTCACATGCTGGGGCATGATCTGTGCTGCAGGATTTGCACTGCAGCCACTGAGACTGTGGCTTCTTAAAGCATATTCAGGCTTCCAAGGTGCAGGGGTGGAGGTAGCAGAAGCTACTCAGTCCTCTGCTTGTTGGTGGGGGAGGGTGGTTCTGCCATGAAGTAATATCTTAGCCTGCTACAGCCACCTCCAGCTGCAGAATCAGCGCAGCCACTGGGTCTAAAAGACATGAGGTCCTGCAAATGGGGATAAGTTCACTCGCTCTGTTACTATCCTAATATCTAGAAATATGGGTCACTTAAGGTTCACGTTGAACAGAAAACATATCTAATGCAGCTTAGAGACCTAGCAGTTAGTTTTTCACATCTAATAAGAATCCTGCAGAAGCCCATTCAGGATCAGGGCAGCTGCCTAAGGAGAAACCAAGAGTCCAGGTTTCTTTTGGGTCTGCTTTGACATTCTTTACTTGTGGGTTTTATTTTCATAGTCACAGGATGGCTGCCTTGCCTCCACCAATCACTTCCACATTCCAGGTAGGAAGAAGATGGAAAGGCAGAGGCACAGGCACATGCCAGCTGAGTCACAGTAGACTTCTTTTTAATTTTATTGGCTAGCTGGTTGTGCCTAGTCTCCTTTAGGAGGTATTTTACCAAGTTCAACAGACCAGAGTCATGCTGTTGAAGATGAGGATGGGGTGGATATTCGCCAAACCAAATGCAATGTCTTCAGACAGGGTCAGGGAAGGGAAAAGGAAGAGCTGAGAAAGAGTGAAGCCACAGAGCCCGCCGTGTGCTTTGTGGGAAAGCTGAACATCCTGTTTTTTAGTGGGATAGGGATCGTTTCCTCTTCCTAAATGGAAGCCAAACCTGAAAATGCTCCTGCTCCCAAACTCCTGCTCTCCCCAGCCTTCCTCGGGATCTTCTTTACAAATGCCCATTGCATGAGACCCTCACATTTTCCTTTGTTTATGCTCAGTTCTTTCTGACTGTTTAGGAAAAGAAAGAGGGGTAATTTAAAAACACACAGTTCCCCAAAGATGACATACATCTGCTTTGGTGTCCCATGGGGGCCTGAGCTATGCAAGCAAGGAAGAAAAAGTCAGCAGAGGAGGGTGCTGTGCACTTTGGTCAGAAGGGGGTGGATCCCACAGTGTGTGAAGGACAGGGTGACCAAGGGCAGCTGTTGTGCACCCCTGAAGCTGCAGCTGGGTCCTGGTCTCCAGGCCGGCTTCATCCTGAGGAGGAACTGGGCTTCCTGGAGAGGAGAGGGAGGGCTTCAGAGACCTCATTGTGTCCCTCCATCCTCCTCAGGGCCCAGCTGCTAGGATGGCATGCCTGACTCCATGTGGCACTGGCTTCTCACCTGGACGCTGGTTCTGTGGTGGCCTCCACCTGGGGAGCTGGCATGATGTGAATGCACTGATGGTGCTGGGGTGGGCGGAGGCCCCTCTAGGGTGGAGGGATCTGTGGAGTGGGGCCAAGCGATCCTTAGAGCTCTGGCAGTGCCGTGCAGGCCCCTTGTCAGCTGGACTCTGTCTCCAGCCAGAATAGAGACAGGATGGGGTGGAGAGCCCTGGAGCTGGCTGAGCTGGAGCAGCCCAAGGGGCTTTCTCAGTCTCCCTCCTTCCACTTTGGGCCTTTGCTCTTGGCTTTGTTTCAGACCCCTTTTAAAGGAGCCACCCGTGTGGCTCTGTGGTAGGTGCTGGCTCAGCATATGAAGTTTCCAATAGCACACAAGTTAGGTGGCTGATGTTACCGCAGACATGTTGAGCTCCATTCTGGGTTCACTCCAGGGCCATGGTCTTTGTCGGCGTTGCAGTGTGACCAAGGAGACAGACTCCGTGAGCAGGGACCAGTTGCTGCCAGCAGATATGCTCAGCAGGAACAGTGATGAGGAGCAGGTGGAGAGGCTGGCAAGAAGCAGCGGGGAGGAGAGGGGTGGAGGCACTTGGCTAAGGATGGGGAGTACCCAGCCAGAGAGAGCCATGGTGGGCAGGAGAGGAGCCTGCAGAGTTCCACCAGCTCTCGCAGGATGCTGCATATGCACAGTGGGAAGGAGTGGGTGGCAAGGACCACCTGTCACTCCTGTCGCTAACACAAGGCACCTGGATCCTTCTTGGGGAGATGGGCAGAGGTTGAGTAGGGTGCCCCCAGACCTCAGGGTACTGTGCGGGTCCTCATAAAGGAATTACCAGGAGCTGCACACCCACTCTAACATGCACACACACATACATGTGCACACATGTATACCTGTGCACACAAAAGCATGCTATAAGTCAGTGCTATTCTCAGGTGCAGACAGAAGCCAGTTTTAGGTGGTTTACTGTTGTTTATATTGGACTGAAACAGAGCCAGGGTGAACTGGACTAGAGGGTAAATGACTCTGTCACCCAGGAAATCCCATCACTGCCCTGGGTGGCTTCCTGCTGGCCCTTGGGTATCTTCAGTTGCCAGCCCTGCCTGTGCAGCCTATTACCTCATAGCAGTCAGGATAAAATCCACTGTTTTTTGCAAGCCTTGTGATGGCCCAGTTTGAACCTGTGTCCCTCTTTAGCCTCATTTCTCTCTCATCAGGCCTCAGCCATGTGTACTGTGTACACAGAGAGCCAAGGTCTTTCCTGCCCCAGGCCCTTTGCATATGCTAAGTGATCTGCTTTGTGTCCCCTCCTTGATATCCATCCTCTTCATTCCCTTAGCGTCACATTACTGTCTGGTCTCATCTGTTCTTGTGCTGCTTTAAGTCAGGCATCCCCACCAGCGCTCTGTGAGGGCTAGGCTGTGTGTCCTGCCCACTGCTGTCCCTGCAGCACCTGGGGCAGGGTCTGTAGAACATATGAAGAAGCAGGCCCAAATGCATGCATCCTCTAGCTCCTTTGAGTCCATTTCCTTCTGGGATTGCGCTCTGCACTTCAATCCAAGCCTGCTGGTCTTTGCTTGTGAAATACAGCTTTGAAGTGTTGCTGTCTCACGTGAATCAGGCGTTTCTGGGCCTGAGCATTGAGGGGCCTCCATGGTTCCTCTCTCAGCCTTTGCTCACCTCAGGCTGTGGAGACAGAGTCCGACTGCCCTTTGCCACATCATCCAAGCTTCAGGGCTGGTGAATGACTCTTCCCAGGTCCCTCTGGCCTGAGTGGGGCAACACAAGGGTTGAGCTCCTGTGCTGCGGTTGATGCCCTCGCTGCTGCTGTCCTCTCTTCCCTCCCCCTCCTTTGTGCCCCGATAAGCCAGGTGATACTGAGTCTGCTGCTGGGTGAATGCAAATATTCCATGTGGGACAAGTGCTGAGTAATGGGCCTTGGATACTGTAGTTCTAGGAGCTCACTGGGAGCTGAGAACTCCTCTCAGTGACATTGTAGTCATCGTAATGTTATGTCATGGTGTGTAACTCATCTGGGTTGCCCTGCAGGTGAAAATAAATGTACTTCTCTACCAGCCACTTACAGACACAGCACACACAATTGTGTATAGTGCATAACACTTGATAATGGTAGTAAATGGCCATGTCACTGGTTTATGTGTTCACTGTAGAGCCATTTACTGTGAGGAGCTGACAGGAGTCTCACACCATGCCTGATACCACGTCCCCGATTGCAGAATTGTCCTTGTGCCTACTCTTACCACATGCTGTGCTGTTCAGTGTGGCCCAGGTATGGGGTCAGCGGTCCCTTCGTCAGTGTCCCTGTAGTCTGTGACCTTCACACAGGGTGAATCTCCTAATCACACAGTTCTTACAACATGTCCCTGCTATAAGTGGCCTGTGACTGTCCCTCACTGCTCTGTAGTTATGATTATTACCTAGTAAACGCTAATAAGTGCCTCTGCTCATGTTTGTTTGATCTTCTGACAAACCCTGACTTAAACACTGGCCTGCATTTTACAGAGGAGGAAGTGGAGTCACGTTGGAGAGGTAAAGCACTCTGTCCTCTGACCAGACTCTGTCCTTTCAGTGTCCAGAACCCACGTGCCATGCAATTTGTGTACCAAGTGAGTGGCTGTGTAGACAGAGCTGATTACAAGGCCCGCACCCTGGAGGATGTCCTTGAGCCCTGGGCCACTCCACACTTGGAGAAGAATGTTCAGTGATACAGGTCACATATGTGCCCTGTGAATCAGACCCACAAGTGCCAGTGTGAGCACACTCAGACCACATGTGCAAACACATGTTGCAGTTTTCTGTCTCACCACAGATACTACCTCTGGTGTCTTGTCTGCTCATCACCTCATGGCCATCTGACAGAGTTGGGAGCTTCCCAAGTGGCCTAGCTCAGCCCCCTGGTTCAATAGCTTGGATCCTTGAACCAGCCAGAACCAGACCAGGCCAGCTAGGAAGGGCCAGTAGCCAGCCACAGAGCCCTCTGCTGGTGATGCTTGAAGGATTGGCTTCTCAAAGTGGGAACATGCAGACATTTTTCTTTTTATGGCTTGAGGTTTAAGATGACACTGTAGAACCAGCAGTCTTTGTTTGCTGTGACACAGACAATTAAGTGTTTGGTCGCTGCTCTTCTTGGGCAGAACCCCCTGCATCAGTATTATGCTGTGATGAGTGTGCAGGCCTAGCCAAGAAAGTTCCTGTGCTGTGCTTGCTGCCTAACTATGGACAAAGTGGCTGATGACCAGGGACGGGCCATGTCCTACAGCGGGTGGTGCATGGGCAAGAGAACCCAGAGGCAGGGCTACAGAGCCCTGGGGTTGGGAGTCTCCTGAGCTATGCTCCCCTTTGCTGGGGAACACAGATCTGTCAGAGTGCTACAGTTCAATAAGGGTGGCACTGGATGATCTCTTTCCACGGAGGAACTATAGAGAACTGGACTTTTACATCATGCAGTCTGTCAGGGGGTTAGTGTTGAGACCACTCTGCAGGACATCTTAGTTGGACAGTAGTTATAGGATGATGCAGTTAGTCCTGGCATGGCTTAGCGCAGTGGCGGCAAACACAGCATACGTGCTGCAACAGGAATGCAGAGCGCTGCCTGTTGGCACGTGAGTCAAGTCACCCCAGCAGCCAAGGATTGGATGTTTAGGTTTAACTGCAGTGTTGGCATTTTGCAATAAGTAAGTGGGTTTTGGGTTGCAGTTTGGGTGCTCATCTCTAAATGATTCACCATCTCTGCTTAAAGAAAGCCAGCAGGTGGATCCCACTAGAGAAACATGTGGTAAACTGTGAGGGTGACAGGCTGGAAATCAGTGTCCTTGGAGGCTGAGGCCCTCTGGATGTGACATTAGATTTGTGATATTGTGTTTCTAGATAGTCTGGACATCCTGGGAGATTTAATAAAGTTAAGTTTTTTCATCAAAAATACCTTCCCCAAGGGTCTTATAATGTTTGCAACTAAGAGAAATCAGGGCTAGCCAATTAAGTTAAAAGGGGGTGTTTCATAAGTAAGGCAGAATATCTGCTAGAGAAACTAGGTGGATCCTGCCTTTTCTCAAAGGACTGGCAAAAGTCTGGCCCCTCTGGCAGCCTGATGGATCCTTTATTCTAAGAGAAGAGGATTTTTAAAAAAATTAGTGTTGTTTATATAATTTACATTGGAAAAATTTTATCAAACTAGAAGTACAATTTGATGAGCTTTAAAAAAGGTATATATCCATGTAACCACTGTAATCATGGCACAGAAAGAAATCTTTGTGCCCTTTGGCTTCCAGTCCCTTCCTCATTGGCATCTGGATCACCTGTTTCCTACCATCAGTTTTCTTTGTGTAGCTTCTTATAAATGATTCCACAGGACTGGATTATTGATGTCTGATTTCTTTCATTTAGCATGATGCTTGTAGGAGTCATCCATGGGCTTCCATTTTTGTGACTGAGTAGTATTCTGTTGTATAGATATACCACAATTTGTTTACCCATTGATCGATTTGGGATTCCTTTGTGTGACTTTATGTTCCTCTGATTCCAGAGTATGTACCTAGGAACAGAGATGCTGGATTGCTGAGTAATTCTATGAGAAACCTTTTCAAACTAGATCTACCATTTCACACTGCCTCATGATGTTTGTAGCTAGCTGTTCTACATCCTTGTGAATACTTGATTTTGTCTGTCTTTGATTTTAGCCATCTAGTGAATGAGTAGGGTATCTCACTGTGGTTTTAATTTGCATTTCCCTAAATACAAAATATACAAGCACCTTTCATGGACTTTCCTGCTCTTGTTTATTTTGGGTGAGGTGGCTATTCAGATTGCTTGTTCCATTTTTTTTTTTTTTGAGACAGGGTCTCACTTTGTAGTTCAGGCTGGCCCTGAGCTCACTATGTAGCCCAGGCAAGCCTCAAACTCAGCAATCCTCCTGCCTCTGCCTCCCGAGTGCTGGGATTACAGGCGTGAGCCACCACGCCCGGCTGCTTGTCCCATTTTGAAAAAGCAGAGTTGTCTTTTTACTTAGGCAAAAGAGTTCTCTAAATATTCTTGGCTGTAAGACCTTTATTATATATATAATTTGAAAATATTTTCTCTTGGCCTTTACTTGCTTTTCCAATGTTCTTAAAAGTGTCTTGTACTGAGAGTTGTTTCTATTATGGTTTGCTCCATCTTACAGAGATTCTCTGCTTTGCCTCACTTGCTGGGTCACACATACTGGTCTGGAGGATAATGGGCAGGAGGGCCATGCTGGGCTTAGGTGTTGGAAGAGGCACTCAGGGTAAGAATGGAAGGAATATATTCCCACTGAGAGGTACCAGACCCCTCAAAAGATAGATATGCTTTCTGTTCCATCCTTAGGCCAGGTTAATGAACTTTGCTCCCAGTGCATGTTGAGAGTCAGCTTCATACTTCTGGAACAAAGCCTGGATTGTAAAGAGCGCATTCTGTAGATGCTGAGATGCAGCAAGCCATTTCCAAGGAAAAATCTTTTGTTGTCTCTAGAGGACATATTTGAATGGGGCAGTTCATTTGCACATGTCAGATATGATGTTTCTTTTATAAATCTTGTTCTTTTGTAGCCAAAAGAAAGATCTGAGTTTTATATTCAGATTTTACCATGTTCTAGCTTAGTGACCTCTTGGAAATTCAGGGTTTTTTTGTCTGTAGAATGGAGATAATACCTTCCTATCAATTGTTAAAGGATTAAAAAATGATTTATGTAAAACCTAGCTCTATGTAAATGATGTGTGCAAAGCTTAGCAGTATTGTTCATAAATAATGGCTATATTTGGCTCATTCTGTATATATAATCATCTAAAATTGATTTGAGAAGGTCACACTGAACTGGGCATGGGGGTGAGATGTTAATTAGTGCATGGATTTCTGTGAGCAGACCAGTAACATTTATTGTATTATGTAAGTATTTATTTCCTTGAGCTAACAATCCTAACATTTCTTCTCTTCTTTCCCTCCTATGGTGCCTGCTCCATTGTCCACCTAGGCTTTAGCTTAACCTACCACACAGAATCCAAGTGTTAGCTTAGTGGGAACTGCTGAGAAAACTTGGAAGAAAAAATGAAAAGCTTCTACTGGCCCTGCAATACCTCACAGCCCTGGAGTGACAGAAGCCATGAGAGGGAGCCACTGTGACACGTCGTGTCTGCTCCTAGCTCAGGAGCTCCAGAACTTGCTGGCTCCTCAGTCTTGTGGGTTCCCAGGCCAGTCCCACTCTCCCTTGGGCCTTTCCCTGTGCCAGGTCTAGAGAGAGTGTAAGTGCTCTGGTGAGGTGCTTGGGTCTCGAAGTGTTTCCGTTCATTGATTCTCGCCATGCTGGCTTCTGGTGCAAGGCTGGAAGTGTAATACCCAGATCTCTGCATGAGGCTAAAGCCTTCAGGGTGTGAACTCTGGTGTAATTCCCATTGAGAGCAGTCTTGGGATCCTGTGGAAGCTGGGCTCCAACTAAAGCCACACAGTGGGCTAGCGCCTCCCTCCATTCCCTTCTGAGACTAGTTCCTCAGTGATGGTGTGGATCTGAATTCCTGCCTCAGGCTCTGCATCTAGGGAAAGAGACTTAAAGATATCTTCTTCTAGACTTGTTCCCAATTATTCCCCCCTCCTACTAGGCTCTCAAAGCTGTTCTTCTGCCTAAATTCATCCTATTGTCCCTGACTGTGCAGTCTAGTGAGCATCCACCTGTCCTTTGGGTCCCAGCAGTGTAGCTTCCAGGATACCAACTCTCTGGACTTTTTCAGCTAGATCACCTCCCCGAGGCCCCCTCAGCTGCATGGTGTTGCTTTCCAGTGAGTCAGTGAGTATCTGGTGGGCGTGACTTCCCCATTGGAGTGCGTGTCCACTGGTAGCAGACATGCCTGCTCTGCTCCCCGTTGTCTGCTGTATCTCCCTTGGCTCTGGCACATAGTGGAAAGGGGGGGGGAGGAAGAGCAGAGAGCAGCAAAGCAGGAGCAAGGTAGGCATGGAGAGGATATGATGGCACAGCTGCCTGGCAGACTGTCCCCATGCTCTCTGGGTTCAGTAGCCTAGAGGTCCCTGAGATCTGGGTGGGATCTGGATGGTCCTGGAGTGAGGGGCACAGACCTGAGCCACTGTGTGTAAGGGTGGTGTGGGAAACTGGAGAGCCCCATGGTGTTGGTGGTCAAGGACACACCACCAGAAGGGCTTTGCTCCCGGAGTGTGAGTCTCTTCCTTTCCTATCCACCATCTCCCCACTGCAACCTTGCAAGTTAGTGACCTTCTGTGTTTCCAGGAGAGATGGGATGTTTGTCTCTGTGCTTGGCCCCAGTGTTGTGGGTGCTGAGAAACCTCATGCCACCCTGGTGCGTACCCATTCCCAGTGTATGTCAGCCAGCTGTGGTATAGGAAGTGACACCCTTGGTCCTTGGCCAAGCAACTGTGGAGCCCAAGAAGCCAAGGACTCTGAGTGGCCCTTTATACCTGTGTCTCACAGGTGACCAGTCTCCAGCCCCACAGCACAGGAGTGCAAATGGCCCTGAGATTCATTCAAGGTCCAGAACGGGAGGAGGCCAGGTGAGAACAGAGGTATGTTCATCTGCTGTCATGGACTCTGATTGGCATTTCAGAGGCAGGACTTGGGATAATCCCTGCTCACGATACTGGGAGTGTCCACACTCGTGTTTGTGTTGAATTAAAAGACTTCTAGACTTATGGACCTCACAGGTTAACAAGTTCACCACCCCTTGTGTGCCGTGTGACAGAAATACCTGCAAGGCAGCTCCAGTCTTCCACCCAACACTCCTATGGTGGGGACCTCTCTGCTCCTGGGACACGAGTGTCATTTTTGGATAATTCTTCAATGTTCTTGTTGAGCTGTCATTTTAAAGAACAGATCTTCTTAGACCCAGGAGAGTGAATTCATTGGGGCAAACAAGAAACTAAATAGAGAAGGGGAAAAGCAAGGAAGGAAAAAAAACCAAGAACAGGGAAACATGCCAGCTCTGAATATGTCCATATCAGTCATAACCATTAATGTCAATGGCCTCAATGGGCCAATTAAAAGACACAGACTAGCAAATTGCATCAAGAAGCAAGATCCTACAATCTGCTGCGTACAGGAAACACACCTAATTCAGAAGGAAACCCACAGACTGAAAATGAAAGGTTGGAAAACAATCCTCCATGCCACAGGAAACTGCAGAAAAGCAGGAGTGGCTATCTTGTTTGCAGATAAAATAGATTTCAAACCCAAACTGATTAAAAGAGGTAAAGAAGGTCACTATATCCTCATACAAGGAACTATCCAAGAGAAAGAAATAACAATCATAAATATTTATGCACCAAACTCTAATACACCCAACTATATAAAAAAATTATTGGACATGAAAAGCCAGTTAACCATGAATACAGTAGCAGTGGGGGACTTCAATACTCCACTGTCACAAATTGACAGATCAACTGGACAAAGAATCAATAAGGAAATACTTGAGCTAAATCAAACTTTTGAGCAAATGGACTTATTAGATGTCTACAGAATTTTTCACCCTACAAAGCGAGAATATACCTTCTTCTCAGCTGCTCATGGATCATTCTACAAAATAGATATCATTCTAGTCCATAAAACAAGCTTAAGTAAATGCAAAGGAATCGAAGTTATCCCCTGCATACTATCAGACCATAGTGCCTTGAAACTGGAGCTGAATAGCAGAAGAAATTCTAAGATCCTCACAAACGCATGGAAATTGAACAACACCCTGTTAACCAACCAGTGGGCCACAAAAGAAATTAAAGAAGAAATTAAACAGTTTCTACAACTCAACGACAACTCCAGCACAACATACAGGAATTTATGGGACACAATGAAAGCAGTTCTGCAAGGGAAATTCATAGCAGTGAATGCCTACACTTGGAAAATAGAGCAAACCGAAATAAACAATCTAATGATGAACCTCAGACAGTTAGAAAAAGAGGAGCAAAACAAACCCAAAGCACATACTAGAGAGGAAATTATAAGGATCAGAACAGAAATTAATGTAATGGAGACAAAGAGAACAATACAAAGAATCAATGAATCAAAGAGCTGGTTCTTTGAAAGGATAAATAAAATCGACAGACCCTTAGCCAACACTATCAAACAAAGGAAGGAAAAGGCTCAAATCCATGCTATAAGGAATGAAAATGGGGAAATCAGCACAGATCCAGAAGAAGTCCAAAGGATAATAAACACGTACTTTGAAAATCTATACTCCAAGAAGATGGAAAATCTAGAAGAAATGGATAGATTCCTAGACACATATGAACTTCCAAAGTTGAATGAAGAGGATATAAAAATGTTAAACAACCTGATATCAATCTGGGAAATTGAAAATGTAATAGAAAACCTACCAACAAAGAAAAGCCCTGGTCCTGATGGCTTCACTGCTGAATTCTACAAAACTTTTAAAGAAGAGTTAATACCAGTACTTCTCAATCACTTTAATGAAATTGAAAGGCAAGCAGTACTCCCCAAATCATTCCTTGAAGCAACCATCACCTTGATTCCAAAGGCAGGGAAAGATCCCACCAAAAAAGAAAACTACAGGCCAATCTCTCTAATGAACATTGATGCAAAAATCCTCAATAAGATACTTGCAAACAATACAGAGAGTTATCAAGAAAATCATACATCCTGATCACAAGTGGGATTTATCCCAGGGATGCAAGGCTGATTCAACATACATAAATCAATCAATGTAATACACTATATTAACAGATTCAAGGACAAAAACCGTATGATTATCTCAATAGATGCAGAAAAAGCATTTGACAAAATCCAACACCCATTTATGATCAAAACCCTACAGAGAACTGGAATCGATGGACTTTATCTCAATTTAATACAGGCTATTTATGAGAAACCAACAGCCAGCATCATACTTAATGGACAAAAACTGAAACCTTTTACACTAAGATCAGGAACAAGACAAGGATGTCCGTTGTCTCCACTCTTGTTCAATATAGTGCTGGAAACATTAGCCATAGCAATCAGGCAGGACAAAGACATAAAAGAAATAAGGATAGGAAAGGAAGAAGTTAAACTGTCATTATTTGCTTATGATATGATACTCTATCTAGAGGATGCTAAAAATTCAACCAAAAGACTATTAGACTTAATTACCAGATTTGGTAGTGTTGCTGGATACAGGGTTAATGCTCAAAAATCAACAGCCTTTGTCTACACAAACAACAGACTCACTGAAAGAGAAACTGGGGAGTCAATCCCTTTCACAGTAGCACCCAGAAAAATGAAATACCTAGGAATCAGCCTAACAAAGGAAGTGAAAGACCTCTACTCTGAAAACTATAGGACTTTGAAAAACAAGATAGAAAAGGAAATCATAAATTGGAAAGATATCCCTTGTTCCTGGGTAGGGAGAACCAACATCATCAAAATGGTTATACTTCCACAACTACTATATAGATTCAATACAATTCCAATTGAAATTCCAATGGTATACTTCACCGAGCTAGAGAAAATAATACAAAAATTCATCTGGAACCACAAGAAACCTAGACTAGCAAAAGCAATTCTAAGCAACCACGACATGGCAGAGGGTATTACAATCCCCAATTTAAAACTCTACTATAAAGCCACCGTGATAAAAACTGCACGGTACTAGCAAAGCAACAGACCTGAGGACCAGTGGAATAGATTAGAAGATGCAGAAACAACCCCGGATACTCTAAGCCACCTTATCTTTGACAAAGGAGCCAAACATCCTCAATGGAGGAAAGACAGCCTCTTTAACAAATGGTGCTGGAATATTGGGCTTCAACTTGCCAAAAGCTAAAGCTAGACCTATCTCTTTCACCATGCAGAAAACTAAACTCACAATGGATACGAGACTTAAACATTAAAACAGAGACAATAAACCTGCTGGAAAACAGATTAGGTAAAACTCTTGGAGACATTGGCTTAGGCAGAGACTTTATGAATAAAACCTGTATAGCACAAGAACTAGCAGAAAGAATCAACAAATGGGATCTCATTCTACTGAAAAGCTTTTCCACAGCAAAAGAAGTCACTGACACTGCCAAAAGACCACCAACAACATGGGAAAAAATATTCACTAGCTGTTTATCAGACAAAGGGCTATTATCTACAATATATAAAGAACTCAAACAGATCAGCCTCCCCAAGTTTAAAGACCCAATTCAAAAATGGGCATCTGCACTCGGGAGGCAGAGACAGGAGGATTGCTGAGTTCGCGGTGGCTTGCCTGGGCACCATAGTGAGCTCAGGCCCAGCCTGAACTACAAAGCGAGACCCTGTCTCAAAAGGCAAAAAAAAAAAAAAATGGGCATCTGAAATGAACAGACACTTCTCAGAGGCAGAAGTTAAAGCAGCTAAGAAACATATGAAGAAATGTTCAACATCACGGGTCATTCGAGAGATGCAAATGAAAACAACACTGAGATTTCATCTCACTCCACAAAGAATAGCCGCTATTACAAAATCAACCAACAATAAATGCTGGCGAGGCTGTGGAGAGAAAGGAACCCTGCTCCACTTTTGGTGGGATTGCAGACTTGTGCAACCACTGTGGAGATATGTGTGGAGATTTCTCAGAAAACTAGGATTAGGGGTCCCATTTGACCCTACCATCCCCCTGCTAGGAATATACCCAAAAGAACTTACACCCTTGTTCATAGCAGCTCAGTTCGTGATAGCTCAATCTTGGAAACAACCCAAATGCCCATCAGCTGGAGACTGGATAAAGAAAAAGTGGTCTTTTTAATGGAGTACTATTCTGCCATAAAGAATGACAAGATTGATTCATTTATGTGCAAATGGATGCACCTGGAGGACACGCTAAGGAGTGAAATCAATAGAGCACAGATAGGCAAATACCAGATCTTCTCATTGATATGAGCACTGATAGATGCAAATGAGCTCTAGTAGTATGACAGTCTTTTTAGAATGGAAAATTTCCAAAGGAAATTTGGTGTGGGGATGTAATGAGGGGAAGGAATAAATATGATTCTGAAAGAAAATAAAAGAACATGTATATAGGGGGTGGGGAGGTGTGGCTGTGGATATGGGTAAAAATGAGAATTGACTGTGTCGTATATTGGTACAAATTCCCCAATGTTATGTGTGATTATGAGTTGTATGCAAATTGTACCAATAAAGAATGCAATTAAAAAAACAGATCTTCTTTCACATTAAAGAGCTCCCCGTCTTTGTGTTTCCTTCCCTGTCACTTTTCTTTTTCTGATTTCATCCTTGGTTCAGCTTTTCTCCTGGTAATGTCGGAACACTGGTGGGGTGCAGTAGGCTCTGGAGGGAGAGAAGTCAAAGAGCTGCGGGGGGGGGGGCGGTCTGACACTTAGTCAAGCTCCAAAGGTCAATCTCAAGGTCAATGCCCTGTTGTTTCCAACTCAGAAGAAAGACAGAGGCCTTTTTTATTTCTTCATTCTGGGCCAGGAATCTCCTGTGTTGAGTACCAGAAATTTAAAAAAAAAGCTTCTATTGCATCAGATCAAGGACTTACAAATGATCAGAAAACCAACAAGACATAGCATAGCCACATTGTAGGACCAAAGCCTCCAGACTTCTACTCTGGCAGTAATAATAGTATAGTCACTGTCAGTTACAAAGCATCATTTATGTAAATTACCTCATTTCATGTAATTCCTTTCCCACCTCCAAGTGAACCTGTAGAGATAAGAGTGAATCCTTGGCAACATGTGCTTAGTTTTCCTTGATTACTGTGTGTGGAACATGCAGAGTACAAGTCTATTTCCCAAAGGACAAATCCACAAAGAATACATTTAGAAACTGATTGAGCCTCGGTTTCAACTCTTGCTAGAGTAAGCCTCTACTTTAATATAAAATATTAAGGAAAATATAAATTTATTTAAAGCAAAGTCATTCCATTGTTAGAACATGGGTAGGAGAATCCTTGTCTTGAGGATTTGGATGTATGGCTGATTAATTCACCAAGAGACAGCTGAGATCTACGTGAATATTTAAATTTAATCAGACTAAGACATCCCCTACCATGCTTTATCTGGGAAGAGAGAAGTTAAGAGATGCTAGCTTGATTTGCATTTGTGAATGTTGGCTATATAATATGTATTCCTTGTTCATAATCATTTATGTACAATCAGAAGCCATGTTTCATTTTGAACGAAGCTCCACAGCTGAGCATTCAGCTTTATCAGGTCCCTCATGAAAACTATTATCAAAAGAAAGAGAAAGCACTTTCCCATACATGGCTGAATTTATCAAGAAGTTTAGTCTTTGTGGAGCAACTTGGAAGCTGTGTGTGTGTGTGTGTGTGTGTGTGTGTGTGTGTGTGTGTGTGAGAGAGAGAGAGAGAGAGAGAGAGAGAGAGAGACAGAGAGACAGAGAGACAGAGAGACCGACAGACACAGACACAGACAAAAGAGACACAGAGGCAGACACAGAGGGCAAATGACAGTATAGTTTAGTGACAGGGTTGATTTATGTCCATGATGGAAACAGAACATTGACTATGGTAATCAGGCAGGATTTCTAGTTTGTAAGAATCTTTGAAATGGGGGTCAGAGGGGATTTTGTCACCACTTTCAGGCCTCCATCCCTCAGTATCTGTATCTGTAGCTTCTGAGCTCATGGGGTAAACCAGCAAGTCATAATCATCGGGCTCTTTTGCGATTAGGGCACTTTGTGGACATTGGGGTTTTGCTGGAATCCTGAGAGGTCCGATGTATATCCACACATTTTATTAAGAAAATACATATCCACATGAAAATCACATATGAATATACATGGCCCAATATGTAGACTGTAAATAGCTCAAATTCAGAAATAATCTATCCATCAACACATGAATGGATAAAAAAAATATAGTATATGTTCACAGTGGAATATCACTCAGCCATCAAGAAGAATGAAATACTGGTACATGATATGACATGAATGAATCTTGGTGACAAAAGCCACACACAGGACATGATTACATCTCTGTCAGGGTCTACAGAGACATGTCTACAGAGGATGTTTAGGACTGGGATGCTGGAAGGAAATGAAGTTGGCTGCCAGTGGGTGATAGTGTTTCTTTTTAAAGTGATAAAGATGTCCTGAAATTTCTGAGGTCATAATTGTACAACTCTTGGAATAAACTAAAAACCAGTAGTGAATAGTGCCATTTAAATTAATTACTTGGATGATATGTGAAGTATATCTCAATAAAGCTGTTAAGACATGTAAAGATCAAAGACATCCTATATCTCCTCTGTCTTCTTTCCTGTCAGGAATAACGCTGACAACAGTATCAAGTTGGCTCATGGAAGTCTGCGTGATTCTCCAGCTCTGATTAAGCTTCTGTGCTTCTTTGTCCTGGGGAGACTGTCCACTCTAGGCTACTCACTGAGAAGGCCCATGGCTGACTGGTTCAGGAGGGCCAAGGTTGAGAACAGGGCTGGGCAAGCGGGAATTTGGAGCTGTGTCTTCTGACATGGCCGAGATTCGGTCCTGCGGGTGTTCTAATCCTTGCTTTAGAGAGTTTGACTTCCAGGCCTACTTTCATGTTGGGCAGTCTGGATGGGGCCAGTGATCCTGAAAAATGTCGGGCTTATTTGAGGGGAGATGATGATGGGAATGCTGGCAGGACAGCACACAGACAGGCTTCCGTCTGTCCTCAGGCACCTGCCCAAGTGGTTCCCTTTGACCAGTGCCACTTGAGGGCTGAGAAGGAGTGCAGCTGGGGAAGGGCCACATTTGTGCATAGTGATGAGTGATGGGACGATATGTCCTGCTCTTTTGCCTTCTTGAGGAGACTTAGGATGAGTTCATGACAAACAGGGACACAAGTCTGTGATAATGTGACTCAACGATGTGCATTAGTTAACACCAGCAGTGATGTCTTACTTTCTTTAAATTGGCTTACCATCATGATATCTTTACTTTTCCCTGTGCTTCCTCTGATCCACCAGAGATTAAGGGAAGCAGGGGGGCAGCAGAATGGAGCAGTCAAAATGGAAGAACTGCATCTCCTGCTTGGCTGACAGGTGTCAGAAGCATGGAGGAGAAAACCCAGGAATCCAGTGCTGACTGGGCTGCCTGGACAACTTAATGCCACATAAGGGACACAGGAGCTTCCCTGGCTGCTGTTTTACATTCACTCAGCCTGTATGGCTGCTGTTTTGAGCAAGATGAAGTCAAGAATGATTGACTTCTGACCATGCAACCACCTGGGGCCCAGAGACCAGCCTGAATCAGAGGCTTCTTTGGAGCTGAGAACTCCTCAATCCCTTGATGGGACCCTTGGTATTTGTTCCTACTGATGCAGAGAAGCCCACTCAGTCCTCTGCTGCCTTCTCTGTGGAGTTATGTGACAGATGATTGGTGTGAGGCCCAAATGCTTCCCTCCATGTGGCCCAGATGAGGGTGGGAGCTGGCCAGCCTTGTTCCTGCTTGGCTGGCTCAGCCCGGAGACTGTGAATGCAAATGAAAGGAACCGCTTCAGACCCCAGGACAAGGAGAATGATAAATAGATTCATTTTACTTATCCAATTTCGTTTTACTTTTTCATCTAATTTCAAATTATTTCTTGGAGGATGCACATTTTATTAATAAATCACTATTTTAGAAATGACAGAATATGGAATTTGGCTAAGGGCAGTTTCTCTCATATGTAGTTAGCCCTGAAACACAGCAGCAGCTGCCAGGCTCCTGATATTGGATCTTGGAGCAGCACCCAGATCCAGTTCACCTTCGCATTCTCCTCTCTTTGTCCTGTGTGGGAGCCCACCCATGCCTCACAGTGTTGGGAGGTGGATGGCGGGCAGAACTGAAGTCCTGTGTCACTGTCCATAATGCCAACCACCCATACCTTTCAAAGGAGAGGTTTTACTTGGCTCATGATTTCAGAGGATTCAGTCCATGATCAGCTCGCTGACTGTAAGACAGAAATGACACAGTAGAGGGTGTGGAGGAGCAAGCTACTTAGTTTATGGTGGTTGGGAATCAGAGTAGGAAAACAATTCCAGAAAGAAAAAGGACAGGGAATAAAGACCCCAAGGCCATGCCTCCATGATCCACTTGAATACATTCAGAAGTGTGTTCCACCAATCCACTGAGTGGATTCTAAAGGGTGCTGGCACTTTTGATCTTAAGTTTTCAAGGCTGGTTATTTAGTGAATAGTAATAAGGCATATTTAAGGCATCCAACATGTTGTTATAGCATGCATATAAATAGTAAGAAGATTACTACACTGAAGTAAATCAACATGTTTATCATCCCTGATTTTTTGTTTTGAGGGTAAGGGCTGCTCAATTGCACTCAGTTAGTAGGATCCCCATTGCAGCATCATTTTTAACCTGTGGTCCTTGGCTGTGGCTCCTGTCTCTGGCTTGTTCATTTTTTCACAGATATTATTGAAGAGATGGTATCATCTTTTCTTGTGAAATCTTGGTCAGTTTTGGTATCAACATGTTTCCATCTTTGTCTTTTATCTATGATCTAGGACACCATCACCATAAAGAGCCTGAACACCAAACTTTGCCCAGAACTTTCCTGTGGAATAATTTCTAGTGGAGGCAGAGTAGTTGCAACTGACTGTAGGTTGGCTGGGGCCTGTGGGAATCTACCAGGGGAAATTTCAAATTATTAAGAAACACCCAGTGAGCTTTCATTGCTTCATGTGCAATTAAAAATGTTTTAAATAATTATTTTTATTTTTATTTTTATTTTTGAGACAGGGTCTTGCTTTCAGGCTGGCCTTGAGCTAGCTCACTGTGTAGCCCAGGCAAGCCTCGAACTCAGCAATCCTCTTGCCTCTGCCTCCTGAGTGCTGGGATTACAGGCGTGAGCCACCATGCCCGGCTGTTTTAAGTAATTTTTAACACAGGTGACTAGTGTCTAATTAACTATCTTCACATATTTTAAGAACATTTTATTGTGACAAAGCATATATAATACAGTTTATCCTTTTAGCCATTTTTGAGTATACAACTCAGTGACATTAATCTATTTGCCCTGTTGGAACACGGCCTACCCTTTTGTTAACCATCAGCCCATCCTCCCTAAAACTCTTATTTTTTTAAACAATTATCCCAAACAAAACCCTGTGCTCGTGAAACAGTAACTTCTCATTCTCTGCCCCTCCCAGCCTCTAGTAACCACTATCCTACATTCTGTCACTATAAGTTTGATAATGGTAGGTGCCTAGATATAAATAGAGTCATACAGTATTTGTCTTACTGAATATCTGGTTTATCTCACTTAGCATAATGTCCCTAAGGTTCATCTGTGCTGCAGCCAGTGTCAGAATTCCTTTCCTCCCCTTCCATTTTGAGTACAGATACATAGCACATTTTATTTATTTATTCGTGGATGGATTTCTGGGTTGTTTCCACCTTGTGGTTATTTTGAATAATTCTGCTATGAATCTCCTATCCATCAACATCTGCTCCACTCCCTGCTTTCTCTCTGTTGGGATGAAGCTGGAGATCATGTTAATTGTGTGTTCAGGATTATGAAGAGACACCCTACTCACATGCAATTGGAAGTTGTTGGCTTAATGGGATTTCCAAAACCCAAAAGCTTCAGTGTCTGCTAAATCCTCAAATGCCAAGTCACTCCTGACACCTGCGCATCTAGTCCTTGGCTGTTCATTTTCCCTCAGGGACAGCTCTGCCTCCATCTATCAGCTCCTCTCCACCTTGTCCATCACACTGGTTGCTGAATGCTGTGTGCCACTCTCCTGGCTGGCTCACACCCCTATTCCCTGCTTTTACCTTCAGCCCCCCTCAAGGGTATGTGCAGTCTGATCATGTTTGTATGAAGCCCAAGCCTGGGCAAAGCTGTTTGTTGTGTGGGGAGCAGAATAGGAACAGCTGTGTTAGGTAGGGGTGCGAGGTCACAGCACAGGGGGAAGAGGGGCAGTCCATCTTCTCTGACATTGGTTATGCTGGGGCTGCTCTGCAATCCTCATGGACCTGCTTGTATATAGGTACTTCTTACTAGAAGTCCAAATCTGAGCCTACCTCTCAGGACTCGCTGACCACAATCTGGGCTCTCCTTCCAAGCAGTACCTGAAATACTTCTGTGTGTCCTCTCTGCCATCGGGTTAAAGACCCTATCTCAAGTGTCCTGGCTCACCTCCACCTCCCCTGTCTATCACTAACTGCTCCACCATTTGGCAGGTGTCTCACTGGCATTCTCTTATTCCTTGGTGCTTCCTGCTGCAGGGCCTTAGAATGTACCATGTCCTCTGCTGGTCTTCTCTTCTGCCTCTTTATGCTGACTTGGCTCCTAACCATCCATCAGAAGACAGGGCTGTCATCAACCTAAGAAGTCTTCTCCGACTCTCTGGACCATGTTCTCAAGCCTTAGGAACTGTTCCCTGGTTGTAGTTATGATTCTTCATTAAGATGCATCAGGATTTGACCCATGTCCACCTTTACTAGGCTCAGTGAGAGTATGTTGATTTTACGGGAAGTAACATGGTTGCCTGCTGCATGATAGTCAACATGTATTTGAAAGACTGAAACACAGAAAAATGGAAAGCAAGGAAGAAAGGAGGGGAGGAGGGAAAGAAGGGCTACACGTCCAGCTTTTGGTGACCCAAATCCTGCATAGCAAGACTTGACAGTGCAGCAGGGCTGGAAGAGTGAGGTAGGCCATTTGATGTTTGTGGCCTACAATCTTTGTATCATAATGGATTTTGTTGTGCATATGAAGTTGGCTGAAGTAGGTCCTGAATGAATTTCTTTAGTACAGTGCACCCTTGGGCTGGTCAGTTCCCTGGCAAGGCTCATCCCCTAGAGGTCATTGTAGGTCCAGAGGGCCTGGATGAGATCCTAGCTTTGCACACAGAGCCCCGGGTTCAGGCCAAGGCAGTGGTTTCTTCTGAGCCTGAAGGAACTGACACTGAAGAGGCTGCTTCGCTCTGGGAGACTTCAGAGTCTCACATGGACAGGAAGAGGCCTTTGTTTCCCCCAGATTACAGGGAGAAGCTGTTCACACCCTGGCATCATTGGGGCTCATGGCTCAGGCCCACAGGTGCTGATTTCTAACATTCACCAGATGTGCGCTGGGGAGCAAGAGAGTAGAGGGGGTAGGAGGCAAAGGCTTTTAATGTATTTTTCTGCCTCCATCCTCTTTCTCTTCTCTGAAAAGTCAAATCTGGCTGAAATAGGAAAGGAGAGGCTGGAAAGGGATTTTTCTTTGTTCCAGATTGAAGCACAGAAGGTTGACTAGGACACTGAAAGCAAAGAGCTGAGAGGGCCAGACTCTGGGGAGACCAAGGGCAGGGCACTGCTTGCTAGTGTCTAGGGGAGGCCAGGCTGTGAGCTTGGTTCCCTTCCAAGTGCACCCCTGCAGAGAAGTTGCTCACCTTTGAGGACATCTCATTGTTCATGAACTTGAGAGACCTATGTGAATGGCCCAGCAAGACTGACACAAATAAGTTTCTCATCCCCTTCAGGATTTTCCTGTATATCCACAAGACTGCTAAGTCTCTCCATTTGTCAACAACAGACATGAGATCTGAGTGACAAGCATATGTTCCCTGGGGTCTGAGGATGACTGTGGTTAAGGCTGGGGCTGTGGAGACCTCCTGGATGCTGTGGGCAGTCCAGTCTAAAATAGAGCTTGAGCTATCCCAGGAAAAGCCAGACATGTTGTGAGCTGCTGAAAGATTCATCTTTCTAATTCCATTCCAGAGTGAATTCAGTTTGAAATCGTAAGATTGAAGGAGTTGGGAGAGGAGAAAGTCGTAACAATTGTATGAACTTCCATTTATAAGGAGGGGCACTTACATTTCTGGGCCTTCATTTTCCTTGGAGAGATAGAAATTGAACAGGTTCAGGGTACGTTGAGTCCATTGTCATGTGACTGCTATTGTAATTCTTGGAGAAATTCTGTGTTGTTATTTGTACTTGCTGTTAGTCTCTCTGTGCGCTGTTCTAGAGAGTGGATAATTCAGAGTTGGAAGTGGGATGGTGTACACCTTTGGCTTAGAGCTTGGGGTGTCATCAGCTGCGACAGAGCAGAACAACCTGACACTGGCCAGGAAGAGAGGTTCTGTGCAGAGTGGCAGTGTGGGAGAATACCAGGCTCTACCTGTCCCCTCTGTTCCATTTCACAAGGACTCCCCTGCCCTGTTGGCCATGTACTTCAGCATTAAGGTTGGAGCTAAAGGTCGCTGCGTGAGAGAGGAGCAGGCATGCCCCAGCAGTGGGGTCTGGCCTCCATGGCCTGTACTCTTGGCTCTGGCTCTGTTTCTAGGCAGGATGTAGCGTTGTAACCGGGGCATGCCTGGCTCTTCGCAGGGAAGGGATCCCATGTCCTGCTGCTGTTTATAATAGGAGGCCACTAATTCTCAGGGAAGAAGAAGGCCTGTTTTATCCTTGCCTCTGTGGCACATTCATCAGGCTGATATGCTGACCCTGTCTGAATTTGGGGACATCTCCCAACTGGGTAATACCCTGAGGAGAAGGGGATGCCATTGGTAGTATTCCAAGTTCCTATACTTTCATCCCCTGTCCTCATGTGCAGATGCTCTCTGTGAGGAGCCAGGTGCTCCACGGCAGGAGACCCTGATTCACGGGGCACCTCCAAGCTCAGTGCAGCACCTGGTGCTCAGCTGGCCTTCAAGGAGTATCTACAAAGCCGAGTGATCCTTGGTGTCACCAGAGAGGAACACACTTCACCTTCACTGGAAACGTACACTGGGACTGAAATTTTCCAAATGCCTAGCTTGAAATTTCTGACAAGTTGATTTTCTATTTCACATTCTGCCAACTCAAAGGTTTTTGAGAACACATTGGCTAATTAGAGAAGGAAACTGCAGATGCAGAAAGAAAGTGGGCTCCCCTGCTAACGCGGTGGCCACTCTGTGCACGTAGCCAGTCTCAGCTGGGATGCACTGCCAATGCAAAACTCTTGGAGGAATCTGAAGACTTCATTAGCATCAGAGATGTAAGACATCTCAATACATTGGGTTAAATAGAATTAATACATCATCACATTTATTCCACCAATTTATTTTAAACTTTTAAATTTATGGCTACTAGAAAATTTAAGATGAAGTCTGGGCTTTTGTTATATTTCCATTGGATGGAAGTGACCTGAGCTCTCCTGATCCAGTTCCTCAGATCTCTTTCCTGGTGGCCAGGAGGGTGGGTTGGCGGAAGTCCTTGCCTTTCTTTGGCCTCTGCTATCACTCTTCAAGTTAGGGCGAATACAGGCCCTATATTGTGGCTTCCACATTCCTCTCATGTGACTTCCATAAAGGCTGGGCCCTTACCCCACAGGGTCCCCAGGAGGAGCATAGAGAGGAGCACCGGGCCTGGGTGCTGGGCTGAGCACCTCTGTGAGCACTTGGCCTCAGCGGGGTGCTCTGTGCTCATCTGCTGCAGTTCCACCTGCCAAATGGAAATCTCATAAACACTGAACGCAAAGTGGGCCTAAGCCAATTAACTAGAAGGGAATTGCATTGCTCATTTGTGCAATATGTGATTTACGCATTTTGTGTAATGTCCAGGACTAAAGCCTGTTTAGACAACAATCAGAAACCAAATAAAGGCCCAGAATTGGGCAAATGACCAGGAGAGAGATGCCTGTGTGTTATGATGACCCTGCACCTTAATCACTGTTTCTGCGGATTTGAATGTGATACTGTGAGCTGGTTATGGAAACAGCAATTTAAATGACTCAATTTTTCTTTATCAGACTCTGCTTAGTACAGACTCATTGGGGTGGAAATCTAGTTTGTACACAATTATTTACAGTTTGTTGGCTTTTTAAAAAGAAGATCTGTTTATGAGAAGACACAGAATGGGCTCAGCTGAGCCAGAAGCTAAAGTGGGCCCCTTTGTGTTGATCTCAATCCAGAACCTTCTGCTGATAGCTTTGATGGCCGCCTCACTCTTTTCCTCCGTCTGGATTCCTGGCCTAAGTTTTAGATTTGTCTCCAAACAATGGACATTCTTTTATTTTTTTTTCCACCTGGCATCTTCTGTGGGAGAGAGAAGCTACTTCCCCTGCAGGAGCCAAACTGGCCAGACTCTTGCTGTCCCTGTCCCAGCACCGGGTGGAGCCACGTGACCTCAGCTGCTCCAGCAGATGCTCCTACCCGAGGGTATGTGGCTGGAGTTGGCACTGCAGAGACTCTGGGATGGAGAATTTGTTCCTCTGGCTGTGACACCCACCATCCCTGGGGACCAGGGTCCTTGTGTCTTCAGTGGGCCATGTCACAGAGCCAGGAGCAGCAACTTGCATATGGCAGTGTTGGTTGAACTGGAGCTTCTGTAATGGAACTTGTCTGTCACTGTGGACCCCATTACCTTCTACTTTTTACACAGATTACATTTGTCATTTTTCTAGCATATTATGCTGTTTACTTATTGTCCATATTTATTGTTTGTACTTTTCTTCACTAGAATATAAGGTCTATGGAAATGGAAACTTTGTTTTGCTTACTGATACCCCAAGTGTTTGGCACAAGTAAGCTCTCAAGAAACAGTAGCTAAATTAAATATTTGTTTGAAGGATGCAGGGATGGGTCAACATATGCAAAACAATAAAAGTAATACGTTGTGTCAACAGAGCCAAAGACAAAAATCACATGATTATCTCAATAGACACAGAAAAAACATTTGACACTTCCTCTTAGCCTTTTGGCTGCAATTAAGTGTAGTATCTGTTCTTATCAGAAAAAACATTTGACAAAGTCCAACACCCATTCATGATAAAAATCCTACAGAAAATTGAAATAGATGGTTTTTGTCTCAGTCTGATAAAAGCCATCCATGACAAATGAACAGCTGGTCATTTGAAAGGTACAAATTAAAACAAGCTGAAATTCTCTCATTCTAGAAAGAATGGCTATTATCAAGAAATCAACTATCAAGAAATCAACTAACAAATGCTGGCTGTGCTGCAGGGAGAAAAGAACCCTTTTCCACTGATGTTGGGAGTATAGCCTACTACAACTGTGGAAATCAGTGTGGAGATTCATCAAAACACTAGGATTAGAGATATTTCTTTTCTGGATAGCTTTCCTAAATAAATCAAGAGTGTCATACTGCAGTGATACATATGCACCCATGTTTATAGCAGCACAGTTTGTAATAGCTAAATCTTTTTTTTTTTTTTTTGAGACAGGGTCTCACTTTGCAGTTCAGGCTGGCCCTGAGCTCACTATGTAGCCCAGGCAAGCCTCGAACTCAGCAATCCTCCTGTCTCTGCCTCCCGAGTGCTGGGATTACAGGTGTGAGCCACCACACCTGGCATTATAATAGCTAAATTTTGGAAACAACCCAGATCCCCATCAACTGATACGTGGATTAAAAAAAAAAGATGTTAAAAAATATAATGGAGTACTACTTAGTCATAAAGAAGGATAAACTTGAGACATTTCTAGGTAAATGAATACATCTTGAGACCATACTTTTATGTGAAATAAATTGGATACATGCATAGAAATCCCATTGTCTCTCTGGTATGAGAAACTGAAAGTATAAATAAGGAGCAGAATGTATAATAGATATTGTGAAGCAGGAAGAAATTGTTCAACATAATACTGAGTGTCAGATACTTTGTTCATAATTAGAATGTTTTATACAAAAAAGATATGTTTTCATAGGAGATGAATTGAGAAATATATTAGCAACTGAAAATATATTCTTTTAAGATCACAACACACAATGTACTTACCATTGTTATCCTGCAATGATTTTATTATGAAATTTAATTTTTTCATAGAAGTGTTTTTATGTTTTCTTTATTAATGTCTACTATATTTAATTTTAAAATGAGCTATATAAAAACTCTTGGAGTGATCTTGCAGCCTGGCCTCTGTTGGTCCTTCCTCCTTTTCTGAATCTTGTTCTGTGTCATCACTAGACTTCTTTCTATAAGTCATCTGACACCATTCCAATATATTCCGTTTGCTTGCCTTAAAGCTAACCAGCCTTGATTTCAGTGGTTTGCAAGGTCTGAGAGCAGAAAAGACTGAGTATAGTCTTAATGTGTAAACGCAGGGCTAATTTCACCCTTCTGGATTATTCGGTATTTCCTGGAGGCAGTCTTGGTTGTTAAAAGTGGGGAGTGCTGCTGGCATGGAATGAATGGATGGCCAGATATCTGTGTGCAAAACATCTACAGTTACCTGTCAGGGTAAGGAGTGTGCACCCCCAATCAGCTCCTTCAGGAAGTATCCCCGGGAGGCCAGGGGACACTGTCCCCAGGCCCCAGATCTGTCCCTGATTATTTGTGTGATGTGGGACAGGCTTCTGCTCCCCTCTGATCTTGGGCCCCTATCTGTAAACTTAGAATGATAATGTCTAAGTTCAGAGGCCTAAGAGGGGAGAGTGCGTGAGAATGATGCCCAGCTCTGAGGGGATATGCTAAGTGTCACCCTCTTCCCCAAGGCAGTGTGCATGATTCTGAGTGTTTCTGGGGTTTTGATTGAGGGTAACTCCACCATCAGATGTCGCTGGCATGAAGGGAGGAGGCAGTTGAAATTGTCCTGTCCTGCAGCCAGAAGCCAGGGGCAGGACAGCAGGTAA
This sequence comes from Thryonomys swinderianus, assembly GCA_004025085.1. Taxonomy (NCBI): domain Eukaryota; kingdom Metazoa; phylum Chordata; class Mammalia; order Rodentia; family Thryonomyidae; genus Thryonomys; species Thryonomys swinderianus. The sequence continues at coordinate 8,303 of PVIC010000794.1, read as the reverse complement.
GTGAGGACGGCTGTGTAGCAGCAGCTGCTGCATGACCTGCCGTGTGAGGGGCCGTGTCTGCGAGGCCAGCTCTCTTCTGTGGCTGCCGTGCTCACCCTCGTGTGTCAGGACTGCAAGCTGGCTGGTGACACCTCGTGCAGTTTCAAGGTCATGCTCATTAGAGGTGGAAACATCAGAATCAGAGAACAAGCACAGCTTTCCTTGCCAAGCTGTAGCCTTTACTCCCGTGAGAGTAAAATTTGTTCATTTAATGAATATTTCTGAGGAGATGATATCTGTCATGGATGATCTTATGAGATGGAGATTCTGAGCCGAGGGCTTGCTTGTGTCCTCAAGAGCTCAGATTGGGAAACAGAAGGGTTGTAATCTTTACAGCAACCAATATAACAGCAGGATAATAACAACAGTAGATTTACTGTTTAGTAGGTGCTGTGCCTCATGGGTAAGGGAGCAGTAAACTGGCCCCTGGGGAAAGACTCCCAGAGGATGTGTCAGGACTGTGTTTTAGGATGGGGACAGAGCAGTGTGTGGAGATTTGATGCTGAGGGGAGGAGTGTGAAGGCCGAGCTGCAGCACTGTCCTGGCCCCCAGACTTCTCAGTGGGGTTGGAGCCCAGTGCTGGGAACTGTGGGATTGGAGGGCTTGGCCTTGGCTGCCCCTCAAAACCCTGCAGGGTTCTGAAAAGGCCCTTCCCAACCCTTTGCCCCATTTGTATTTGCAAATAGTTCTGGATCAGCTCTCAGAGAGGGCCTGCCCTGAAGAAAAGCACCTGGTGGAACAGTGGGATGGGGAGGGGCCCAGGAGACTGGGATTCTGGGCTGAAATGTTAGATATACAATCAGGTTTCAGTCCCAGGCCTGTGCTGATATTTTTGGTGTGAGAAACCACTTCACCTCTCTGTGTCTGAGATTCCTTAGTTGAAAAACTGGAAAAATAGTACTTAACCTCCCATGGGAGTTATAAAACAGCTCCTGTAAGTAGCAGACGGTCAGCGATGTCCTTCCCTTGCCTGCCTTTAGAGGAGCTGAACACTGTCCTCTTGCTGCTGGAGCGGCCCCCACCCTGACTTGACCTTGTTGATGGTTTCTTTCTTTGGGATGTGGAAGGTAGAACCCAGGAGAGAAGCCTGTGTGAAATGGAATAATAATGCGTTCTTCTAGAATGTCGCTAAAGCCGTGAAGTTGGAGAAACTAAGCACACGTACTAAATATTCCACATCAGGAGGTGGCAGAGTCCTCTCTTCTTACCCTCACAGAAGTGAGCAGCCCCGATCTTGTTCAATTGGTGAGCCATTCTCAATACTTTAATAAATGATCAGGTTTTTCATGAGAATGAAACATTTTGTGATTCCGGAAGTCTGTTTCACATAAAGCAAAGTCATATACATCAGGAAAAGAAAAACATAAATATTTTAATACTAAATTTATTGAGATCATGAGATTAATATGTTACCTTTGGCCTCTATGATTATAAGAGGTGCTCAAAATAGTGGCCATTAGTGTCTAGACATTACTACAGTGAACTGCTGCTTGGGCAACCTGGTTCATTGAGATTGGTGCACAGGAATTTCTAATTTCTGCTCTAAGGACCATCAGTGTTTTGGGTTTCTGTGATATACGAGGGTAACACCATCTGGTGACAAAACATCATACTGTTTTTCTTTTCCTGAAGTGTGAATATATTTTTGGCAGATTTTCTATGTTTCTTCTCTTCCCTCCATATTATTATGACATTCAGCACAATTTTGTCTCCATTTGCAAACTCTGCATCAGGTGACAAACACAGCCATGGCCACTTTCCCCACACAAACACAAACACCGTGATCTTCCCCCAAATTTTAAAACAAATTAAGTTTGTAAAATGAGATACCAGTATACTGCATATATAATAATGTTTGGGTTAACTATACTTCATTTCTCTGATTTATGAAACTATGTTTTTCTTCATGCCTAATCATTTCATATGCTCAGTTGGGTTCATATTTCTTGGGTGGGCCAAGAGGGATGCAAATATCTGTTACTGAGTCTCTCCTAAAAGTTGTGTGGATTCTTTTATCTCACAGGTCTAGGAAAAAAATCATTTTTTATTTGGTAGTTTTGTTTATTAGATTAGAGTTCATTTTCCTTGTGCAGGGCTGGGAGGTGACCCCAGCCCAGGCCCACCTACAGTAAGATGTACCCTGCTGTGCTTAGTGGTGGCTTGTCATCTCACAGTCACTTAGTGTCCACATGGTGTAACCAGCACTGCCACTATTAGGAGTCAGCTGTGGCAAGGGGGAGGCTTTACTTAGCACTGCGAAGAGCATCCATTATGGGCTCCGAAGCCTTATGCTTTCCTAAAAGGTTACTGTGTCCAGCCTTCCTCCTTACAGCTGTCCCATGGCTGAGCCAGTCCTTTTCTCAGTGTCTGCTGCTATGATTTGGGAGATGGCTTTGTCAAGCTAGAGCTCCAGTTGCTGGTAGACTCCGGAAGATAAGACTGGAGTCAACATGCACAGGCAGACCTGGCCAGTGTGGTTTCTTTTTGTGCCAGCCAGGTGGCCCACACACTGGGTGGCATACTACTCCTCCCCAGGGCTATCACTGGCATCTATAGTACCTTTTCCCTAGGTAATTTGTAAGAACACTTTGCCTCCTTCCTTGCCTTCTTATCTTTTTATTTTTTATTTTTTATTTTTTTGAGACAGGGTCTCGCTTTGTAGTTCAGGCTGGCTCTGAGCTCACTATGTAGCCTAGGCAAGCTTCAAACTCAGCAATTCTCCTGTTTCTGCCTCCCGAGTGCTGGGATTACAGGCGTGAGCCACCATGCCTGGCACTGTGGTATGTGGTATTGATTGCTGGTGGGCCTGAGTCACCATGCCCAGCATTGTATGTGGTTACTGGGGATCGAACTCAGGACCTTGCGCTTGCGAGGCAGGCGCCGGAACCACTGAGCTAACCCTCCGGCCCCTTGCCTCCTTATCTTATGCCATTTCTGGATAGATGTGCTTTGTATCCACTAGGATGCTTCCACTAGTTCCAGGATGAGCTTTCTCAGGTGCTGCCAGTTAGGAGATAATTAGACAGTTCCCTGACCAATTCTGTTCTACGTGAACTTCATACTGTTTCCAGCCTTTCATGGCACCCTCCATTGCACTGGTACTGATTTTCCTACTTTCAGATATTCTATTAGAGAATCAGGAGTGTGTGAAGATGAGCTCTTGGGTTGCATTTTCCATGTGGAAAGAGGCCAAGAGAGTTCTTGTCTAGGAGATGACATCATTTAAATGAGGTCCACGGGCAGCAGGTTTCCACAGACCTGAGACTAACTATGCTGGTGACTGGTTGGGTCCAGATTGCTCCTAGGCAGCAGCAAAGCATTGTGGCCTCATCTTAATCTCCTTGGGGTTCATGGTCATCTCGTTGATTAAGTTCTCACCTTTTTTGTCTATACTCTTGCTCATGTTGCCTGGGCTGCAAAATTTCTCCTTGTTGGACTTTTGAAGGAGTCAGAGATCACTCATACTTGATCTTGACTGCTTACTTGCTTTGTGGCTATTCTGGAAATTCCAATGAGGACCTTTGATTGGTTCTTGTTTCAATGGGCTTTTTAGCTCTAACCATTTTTTTTAAAAAATCTGGTGGCTGTTTTCTATCTATTCTTTACTAAAAAACTTCAGGTTTGCTGAGGATGACTCTCTGCTTAGATGAAAAGCTATTATTCTAGACTCCTTCTAGCCAGTGATTGTATGCAGAAGCCTTCTGAGGATTATTGAGAATGCTATGTTTTCTTCCTATAGATGTCATTTCTTTCTTCTTCTGGATTGACCTCATTGTTGGATCTCAGATTTAATGGTAAGAGCTGAAATATCTAACAACAAATATTAGAAAAATATCAAAATTATTAGCAAGCCTTGACCCTGACATGTTTTTGGTGGTGCTAGGCATGGAGCCCAAGGCATTCAATATACTAGACAGGTGCCACCTGACTGAGCTGCATCCCCAACCCCAACTCTGACATCTTGAACCAACAAACCAGTGTCAGCAATTATCTCTTTCCAAACTTACCATATGGGATGGAAATAATTTCCTTTCTTATTTAGGTTTCTGTATATTGAGATTATTTTTGTTCTATTATGGCAGATTTACTTGTTAATTAAAATTGGTAATGTATTACTTAGGATGTGTTCAAACTCAAAATGGCTTCATGGACCAGGAGCTTACCATCTCATCCGGCCCTTTGGCCAGACAGACTTGGAATTTGTACTTCTGAGGTCCAGCTATTCTTCTCCATGTGTCTATGTCTTGGTCCTTGTCTGAATGTGGCCTACTTCCAGTTAGCTGTGTTAGGCATGAACCTCCCATCCAAGCCTGGCCATGTTCACTTGTGAAGGAAAGTCCTTTTCTTCCTTTGTCTCTACCTCTTATAGCAGGTCCCCAGGGCTCTTCTCACATCTTACTGACCAACACAAGTCCTTTCCTGATGCAGTATCCCATGGTCATGCAAGCAGATTGGATTCCTTGGGTAGAATAAGGTTTTTTTTAGCAAGAAGGTAGAAGGGATGATGTTCATGTAGTAGGCAGCCAATGGTCTGTACAGCGGTATGGCCAGGCCAGAGCCACAGACCTTGGGCATCCAGTTTTGCAATTCACTTTTCTGGACCAAAACTCTGCTGATCCCAGAGAAATACACACTGTACCAAACTTGCTGCAAGCACTTCTGTAACTGACACAGTTATTATGTATGTTTCAAGGCAAGTAGATTTCAGTGATGGTGTTTTTCTGGGCAGCACTAAGGCAGGTCTTAAGATGAGAGAATGAAGTCCCTTATTTATCTCACCAGGCATGAAATCTTTCAGCAGTCCTTCAGAGAACAAGGAGCACCAAACATCTTTATATCAGAAGGCAAATGATTAACCACGTTACCCTGACTGCACATCTCTGAGATCAATTGAGAAATTGCCATTACTGTTCATCATGTTCAAATACAAGTCAGTGTGAAATCTTCTTCACAATTGTGAAAAAGGAGTGGCAAGGAGGGATGTACTAATGTTAAATCTATCAACAGCAGTGACAAAACCCAAGATTCCAAAGGCTTGACATTATAAAAGTTACTTCTTGTTCATCCAATGGCTGATTAAAAGTGTTCCTGTTTGGTGGGGAAGGGATGGGGTGAGGTAGATGGACAAGTTCTGCTCCTTGTGCTTAGAGGTGCAGTGGAGGACCTGTTCCCAGCATGCTGTGGTTTGGAGATCTCTCTGAGCAATGGTGGGAGACAGATGAGGGAGGAAAGATCCAGGTTTTAATCACACTACTGTGCAAGTGACATGTATCGCTTTCCTTCACATTTCATTAGTTACATTTGTCACATGGCCCCACCTAGGCTTGGAGGATTAGAAGTGTGCCCACTACTGGCTCTCACTGTGGAAAGGAAATGTGGATCCCTGGTGGGCAATAAGGGGGATTCTTGAAAGAAGTGGACTTCATGTGGGATTTGAAGGATGAATCATGCTGATTAGAAATTCCAGGGACCAGCACACTTTCTAGCCAAATACAAGGAAGGCATTCACAAGAGCATTTATTATGAGAAGTTTCATAAAGAGTTAGAATCATCTTTGCCCATTAAAAAGCTTTTAGAAGTTTCATATTTAATAGTGTTCAAAAGAGCAGTTTATGACCCAATTATGTGGGACAAAGATCTGTGAACCAGTTTCTGTAGTAAGAGTGATGACTTCAATTTTCTTGGTAAGAAAGCTGCCTGGATGTAGAATTTGATCAGAGTTCATGTGAGGTTTAGATAGTTGGGTGGACACCAGGCATGTTATTCATTCTAGGGCCAAAAGCTGAGCAAGCTAAATATAAGCTAAGGGCAAGGAAGGATCCATCTGAGTGTCAGGGCTGGAGTGGTTTTGAATTATAGGGGCAGCAGACACTGAAGGCCTCATGAGGGGGTCAGTTTAACAATAGGACCTTCTAAATCTTGGCTCCTTGTAACTGCCCAATTCCACATTGCTTAGCTGACATGGATGTGTGGAAACAATAAATAGCAACAGACAGAAAGTCCAAATAAATAAATACTGTAGATGGAGACATTTGCAAATGATTAAGTATTATACAAATTGGTGAATTAATTATTTCTGCAGTGGACAGGGACAGGTTTAAGGCTGGAAGCTGAGGAAGGCTGTTCATGCTTGATGGCAAACTTCAGGGTATCTTCTGCAAGCAGAGGGAGATCGCTGAAGCCAGCTAAATAGCCTAATACAGAGTATTCTGTTGGGGAGACAAGCTGGTGCCTGTTAGGGACTGTGACTCTACCATGGAGGCTTCCTAAGTCACTTTTGAATTTGACCCTCTTCTGTAGTCCCCTAGACACTGCCATAGTTCATACCTCACTGGCTCTGGGGCAGCGAACTTCTAAATGGCCTTCTTCCTTTTAGTCTTGCTGACTTTGACCCATTCTCCATGTGCACTGGGATAGTCTTATCTAATTGTTTCTTGGCTTATTCATTCATTTATGCACTCACTTTACTGAGCTCTGTGCTAGTGTTGCCTCATGGTCTATTTGATCCTTCCTCTATTATTGGATATTTACACTGTTTCGATGTATTGTTATTATTTGAGATAGGAGTTTAGTTTTATTAAGCTCGTGTTCTGGGCCACACATATTACCCTAGTGATCTTGTTCAAGCCTTGAATGATATCTGTGTGCTAGGCATTCTTCTCTTTGAAGAGATATGGAGACAGAGGTGCAGAACAATCAGTTTGCTCTGTCTTACAGCTTGTGAGTGGCAGTGGTGGGATTCACAGAGATGATTTAATCATGTAGCTTGGGTTTTTCACTGGGAACAACATAGGGAGAACAACTCTATGTGAGGTTGTTCAGAACCTTTCAACTTTCCCATCTTTGCAGCTTTGAGAAGTGTCTTCCTTGCCTGATACCAAGGTATCATGGCTGCCAGTTCTGAGTAGATTCTATTGACCTCTGTGGCATCTCTTACTGCCTCCTGCTCTGAGATTCTCTGCTCCTGGAAGTAGGAAGTTATCCATGCTCCATGGATACTGGAAGATGGGAGCCACCCAATGAACCTCTCACTTTCCTCCCACTCTCTCCAGCAGACTGTCCTGGTAAGGCAGGTGATTAGGATGTGGTAAACTGGCTGTGCAAGCAGGCATGATCTGTAAATCACAGCCAGGACACAAACACAGAATAATGTCCAAATCCTGTACCTAATAGTGATCTGAGAATGCTACCTTCAATTCATTTGCACAAGATCAAGCGGGGTTTTGATTGGATGGCCTCGATCTGACATCATAAAGGGGTATAAAAGATGGTCATTGACCTCCTAGTCAGTCTTTTTTTCTTTCTTGGTGGCCCACTGTGCATGCTGGGTGCATTTCTTTTCCACAGTCACTTGGCAGAGCACTTCTTTTCAGAGAATTTCTTGTCCCTTCTTTTCTTACCTTTAATACCTTTGATAAATGTAAAACTGTATTTTTTCACTTGTCTTGTCTACTTCTTTGAACAGGACATGAAGAGCATGGAAGGGCCTCTGAGCCCCCCTTACCTGGTAACATTGGTGGTCTTCACGTGGCCTTGGAGAGCTGTTTTGTGGAACCAAGTAGTCCATCTCTCTTAGGGCCAAGCAGTGGCAGATCAGTGCCTCTTCTGCTATTTCTTTCTTTTTCTGCTTCATCCATCTTTTCTCTCACTCCCTTTCTGGCGCTACTAAGCCCTGTAGTAATGTAGTGGTGCATAGTGTCTGTAATTTCAGCTCAGCTTTCTGGGCAACCTGGGCAAAGACAATGCATTTCTTCATTATTTAGGGTGATTTCCTCTGTGTAAAAATTTTCCTGCTGTGGGATTACTGAATTGTAAGTATGAATAGTTCTATGGCCTTGAGAACATTACAACAGACTTCAAATTTACACACCCCTGGCCCTTAGCTTACCCCAAAGGTGACTATCTGTATGACTTTGAGACAGACTGGCCCCTCATTATTGAGCTGAGCATGAAGCTAAGTCCTCTGGGCAATGACTGACAGAAAAATCTGTGAGTAGGAACATTTATGACCACACTGGTACAAGCAAAGTTGGTTCAATGATAATGTATGGAAAAATAATCTTTTCTGAAATGGAATTTTAACCATATGAGTATACGTTCCCTAAAAGAGAAAAACCCAAGTACTCAGCCTTCCAGAGGATACTGACCCCTAGTAATTTCTCTAATTACCTGGAAGCTAATTAGGGACTATTATGTACTCAGAAGCCAGAGTTTCATCCTTTGGAATTTGCAGTTCCAGTGACACGCTCATTTTCTATGCATCA
>PVIC010000793.1:51949-101190 GCA_004025085.1 Thryonomys swinderianus | reverse complement strand
CAACGCTTTTAACACTTATCCCACAGAGCTGGCAAGAGGCTCCTGAGGCTCACTCAGAAAGGAGGGGCTAAAGCCCCACGATGGATTTTTTGGGTTGATGGAGCTGTAGGAACATCACTGTACATTGTACATCACAGCTGTCTTGTCCTTCTGGTCCAGGTTTGTGTTCCTGCTGGACCAAGGGTTGGATATCTATGTGTGGCGGGGGACCCAGGCCACACTGAGTAGCACCACCAAAGCCAGGTACAAGGGTACTGCGCGATGCTTTGTGCAAAGGGAGGGTATTGCCTGCGAAGGACATGGTCACTGAGGGCCTTGTGGCCCATTCTCAGGCTCTTTGCAGAGAAAATTAACAAGAATGAGCGGAAAGGGAAGGCCGAGATCACACTGCTGGTGCAGGGCCAGGAGGCTCCGGAGTTCTGGGAGGCACTGGGTGGGGAGCCCGCTGAGATCAAGAAGCATGTGCCTGATGACTTCTGGCCCCCCCAACCTAAACTGTATAAGGTGCCCTGGATGGTGGGGTGCGGGGCTGGTCTGAGCTGAGAGGTGTTGGGAGGGCCAGCTGGACTTCGGTAGGGAGAGGGCGCCACCTCCTGGAGGAGCACCCCTAGCGTTCTGCTGAGCACAGTGCCCATGTCTCTTTCTAGAAGGTGGGGGCTGGAGGAAGGTGCCTAGGTGCTATGGCTGAAACCTAGCTTTAATTTTGTGGTTATTGAGAAACTCTGGTGGTTTCCTGAGGAGAAAGGAGACAGTTTGGGAATTAGAGATGACAAAAAGAAGGAGAATACAGGAATGCGCCTGTTAAAAGCCCTGCCACATTGGGCTGGAGGATTAGCTCGGTGGTTCTGGCGCCTGACTCGCAAGCGCAAGGTCCTGAGTTCGATCCCCGGTAACCACATACAATGCTGGGCGTGGAGACTCACGCCCACCAGCAATCAATACCACATACCACAGTGCTGGGCATGGTGGCTCATGCCTGTAATCCCAGCACTCGGGAGGCAGAGACAGGAGGATTGCTGAGTTCGAGGCTTGCCTGGGCTACATAGTGAGCTCAGAGCCAGCCTGAATACAAAGCGAGACCCTGTCTAAAAAAAAATAAAAGCCCTGCCACTAACAGCGCAGTGGTTGAGTGCTTGCCTGGCAGGCATGAGGTCCCGGGTTTAATCCCTAGCACCACAGGGTAAAAAAGCTGGTCATGGTGACACACATCTATAATCTCAGTATTAGGGAGGCCAAGGCAGGAGGATCACAAGTTCAAGGCCAGCCTGGGCTAAGAAATGGGTGGTTTAGGGAGAGCATGTCTCAACATAGAAAGGGCAGAGAATATACTTTGCCCAGGGTAGAAGGGGAGATGGGTTGAGAGAGGAAGAGGTAGTGTACCGGAGCCTTCAGGGAAGGGAGGCCCGACTCTCACTCAGGAGGCTGCTGTCGAGCCCTGCCATGCAATTGTTTTCTCTGGCCAGGTGGGCCTGGGCCTCGGCTACCTAGAGCTGCCACAGATCAACTACAAGCTTTCTGTGGAGCACAAGAAGCGGCCCAAAGTGGAGCTGATGCCAAGGATGCGGCTGGTGAGCTGGCAGAAGGGTATGGGGCTGGGCCATACAGGTGGCCCTGCGCTGACCTCTGTCTTCCACCCCACCAGCTGCAGAGCCTTCTGGACACGCGCTGCGTCTACATCCTGGACTGCTGGTCAGACGTGTTCATCTGGCTCGGCCGCAAGTCCCCGCGCTTGGTGCGTGCTGCAGCCCTCAAGCTGGGCCAGGAGCTGTGCGGGATGCTGCACCGGCCGCGCCATGCCGCTGTCAGCCGCAGCCTGGAGGGCACAGAGGCCCAGGTGCGTCCCCACCGCCAGTCGCAGTATTGTCCTGCTGAGCTGGGCCCAGACCGTCTCCTGTAGAACCTTCCTCTCCACAACCGCTTCGACTTGGCTTTTTCTTCAGCTCTGCCTCCCCAGTCCCACCCCCAGCTCTCATCTAGACCCCACCGCCTGAGCACCCCCTCCCCTTGCCCGAGCCACTCCTCACCAGGCCGCTCCCTGCTCCCCCAGGTGTTCAAGGCCAAGTTTAAGAACTGGGACGATGTGCTGACGGTGGACTACACTCGCAACGCGGAGGCCGTGCTGCAGGGCCCTGGGCTGTCCGGGAAGGTGAAGCGTGACACGGAGAAGAAAGACCAGATGAAGGCGGACCTCACAGCCCTCTTCTTGCCGCGGCAGCGCCCCATGACCCTGGCTGAGGTTAGGCCGGGAGCGAGCGCGGGGCAGGACGGCCCTTGGGTGGGGCCCTGCGGCCTCCTTCTGAGCCGTGGGCGGGGCCTTCGCGTGCAGGCGGAGCAGCTGATGGAGGAGTGGAACGAGGACCTGGACGGCATGGAGGGCTTCGTGCTGGAGGGCAAGAAGTTCGCGAGGCTGCCCGAGGAGGAGTTCGGCCACTTCTACACGCAGGACTGCTACGTCTTCCTCTGCAGGTGCGGCAGCAGCACGTCCCCTTCCTGTCTCCCTTGGAGCTCAGGGCTGTGCTCACCTCTTGCTCCTCAGGTACTGGGTTCCGGTGGAGTACGAAGAGGAGAAGAGGGATGAGAAGGAGGAGGGCAAGGCCGCAGAGGGCAAGGAAGGCGAGGAGGCAGCGGCTGAGGCGGAGGAGAAGCAGCCCGAGGAGGACTTCCAGTGCATTGTGTACTTCTGGCAGGGCCGGGAGGCCTCCAACATGGGCTGGCTCACCTTCACCTTCAGCCTGCAGAAGAAGTTTGAGAGCCTCTTCCCTGGCAAGCTGGAGGTGGGTGCCGCAAACGCCTGAGCCTGTGGAGAGGGCGGATGCCACAGAGAGGGGGCTGTGGGGCATTGGAGCGCCTCCTAACACTGCTGCCCCGCCAGGTGGTCCGCATGACGCAGCAGCAAGAGAACGCCAAGTTCCTGTCCCACTTCAAGAGAAAGTTCATCATCCACCGGGGCAAGAGGAAAGTGGCCCAGGGCACCCTGCAGCCGAGCCTCTACCAGATCCGCACGAATGGCAGCGCCCTCTGCACCCGGTGCCGGCAGGAGGGGCACGGTAGCTGGTAGGGAGTCGGGAGCAGGGCTGGGCTCCCTGCTGACGCTCCTCTGTCCCTAGGTGCATCCAGATCAACACTGACTGCAGCCTTCTCAACTCCGAGTTCTGCTTCATCCTTAAGGTCCAGTCGTAGCTGTGAACCAGGACAGTGGGGCTAGGCGGTGGGTGAGGGGCTGGGCCTGACCTTCCCTTCCCACATTCCACAGGTCCCTTTTGAGAGTGAGGACAACCAGGGCATTGTTTATGCGTGGGTGGGCCGAGCATCCGATCCGGATGAAGCCAAGCTGGCAGAAGATATCCTCAACACCATGTTTGATGTTTCCTACAGCAAACAGGTGACTCGGGTGGGGTCCGCAGGCAGAGCCGGCAAGGGCCGCGGGCCGAGCTGATGAGCCTTCCCCACAGGTCATCAATGAAGGCGAGGAGCCTGAGAACTTCTTCTGGGTGGGCATTGGGGCGCAGAAGCCCTATGATGATGACGCCGAGTACATGAAGCACACCAGACTCTTCCGGTGAGGGCCCCGGCCTTCCCTCCCCAGCTCCTTCCTCAGTCCTGGCATTTGGCCTCACCTTGACCCTTGAACCCCAGGTGCTCCAATGAGAAGGGCTACTTTGCAGTCACTGAGAAATGCTCTGACTTTTGCCAAGATGACCTGGCAGATGATGATATCATGTTGTTAGACAATGGCCAAGAGGTGAGACCACCCCCCCAACTGCCTACCCAGTAAACAGGAATTGTGGGTCTCAAGGTGGAATATCTCCTAATCGCCTAACCACCTACCCTGTTCTCCCAGGTCTACATGTGGGTTGGGACCCAGACAAGCCAGGTGGAAATCAAACTAAGTCTGAAGGCCTGCCAGGTGAGTGAGAGAGGGGAGACAAGATGGTGTGGGGCTGTGAGGGGTGGCTGAGGCCCGCCCAGCAGTCCTGGGGTCTCTGAGACTGCCTGAGGCCCACTGCCACCTCCTTCCAGGTGTACATCCAGCACATGCGTTCCAAAGAGCACGAGCGACCCCGACGCCTGCGCCTGGTCCGCAAGGGCAATGAGCAGCATGCCTTCACTCGCTGCTTCCATGCCTGGAGCAACTTCCGCCAGACCCTGACCTAGGCCACACCTGCGGCCTGGGGTGAGGGACCGTCCAGCCACTTCTGCCAGCTGAAAATGTACCCAGATGACAGCTCCTGTCCTGGCCACCCACCAGTGCTCTTCTCCCCAGCAACACACAGCCCCAAGCAGCACCAATGGGGGCATGGGAAAGCAGACCCCCACCCCCCACCATGTGAACACATGTGAACCCCCCTCCAGGGGACAAAGCAGATGTGGTTGCCCTTTAAGAGATATTAAATGCTTTTATTTTCAATATTAAAAAATCAGTATTTTTAATATTAAAACAACACTAACTTTAAAAAAAAGGCCAGAAAAAAAACTCAAGGTATAATCTACAAGGAAGCCCATCATGATCCCCCAACACACATACACACGCAGGCACACACACACACACCTAACAGCCCGGCTGAGATGCCCAGCAGACGTTCTCACACATACAGGCTGAGGGCTGGCCTGGGGCAGGTACCAAAATAGTTTTAGAAATACTGTCCAGCCCAGCACTGGCATTAGAAAAATACTCTTTGCAAAGGGAGAGGGAAGGGCGTGTGTGAAGTGGGAGGTGGCCTGACGTTCGTCCCTATCTGTCCTCTCCATGAGCAGCCGCCCCAGGGCAGCCGCTTGCCCTAGGAAAGATTCAGCCAGCCTGGTCAAGAGGGCCCAGGGAGAACCCACAGAGGGCAGCCCCAGGATCCAGCGTGGTGGGGACAGGGTAACAGGTCCACTGGAGCCCACAGGTTAGCAGATAAGGGTCTATGTTAAGGGACCAGGCAGAAGCCAGGGATCCAGGATGCCAGCTCCAAGCAGGGCAAGAGATGGCCAGGACCATGCTGGTCTTCCTGGTAGAGGAAGGCAAAGGGATCAGAGGGGGCAAGAGAGGCACAAAGGGGCGGACGGCCTGCCTAAGATGTCACACAGGTACCTCCTCTCCAGAATGTAGTGGGAGGCACTCTGGCTAGGTACCCAACTACTGCCACATAGCACCCAGTGAGGACAGGGAAGTGGTGACCCTAGGAGCAGACAAACAGGGACCATGCAGTGTCCACGTGCAGCCCAAAATGGGTGGGGTTCCAGGTGGCAAGTGGGCCAGGCAGATCTTCAGGCTCAAGCTAAGAAGGGTCTACCCCAAGACTCAGGCAGAGGCAAGTGAACCTCTGGCCAGGCTTGAGATGCCAGGTTCAACCAACAGGACCAACTCTGTGCCTCAGTGACCTCTCCTATGGAAAGCCCCTGCCAAACCCTGGCCTCTGTGCTTCTAAGCTCTAGGCCACCCAGAGTTAACATACAGGGGCTTTCCTGTGCCACCTAACTATGAAAACCATGCAGCATGGGTGCCCTAAGCCCCTGTTGGGACACCTGATGGAAGCCCTGTGGGCCCCAGTGGCTCGCCAAGCTGACTAGGGATGACCAGGTAGATGCAGGGCCCTGTCCGTGTGGCACCTCATTTGATCAGGATGGTGCAGGCATGAGGCTCATCTTCCGTCAGGTTCCTCAGATTCTTCTCCGATTCCTCAGAGCTGGGGCGGTGAACATAAGGATCAGGGTTGGAGGACCCCCTGGGGACCTGGGAAGACAGCTTTGCACACAGGGCAGCTGGCCTTGCCTCACCCAAGGAAATCCTTCACGTCCTCCACCGTGACATCCCCTGTTGTGTCCAATGTAGTGTCAGCGCTGGTAGCCGAGTCAATGGACATGGGTGAGAGTGTAGACTCGGGTAGCTCTGGGGTGTCTGTAGGGAGAAGTGATCTGCTCCGGCTGGGACCCTGCAGCACCCTCTGCACCTGGGGATCCAGATGCTAACGGGCACATACCTGCCACTCCTCTGTGCAGCATCCAGCCCTGGCTCAGCTGCTGACCTGGCAGAAGCCTGCCCCACCCCAGGGCAATGCCCTCACTCCGCCCCGTGACACCATCAGGCCAGGGCCTGTCCCCATGCTGTGAGCCCCCCTCACCAGCTCCCTTGCTCTGGGCAGGGTCAGGGCTTCCATCATGGTTCTGTGGGGCCAGGATGATGCCTGGGGTCCCGTTGGCTTGGCTCAGCTTGGGCGACTCTTGGACCCTGTGAGTGCAGGGGAACATGGCAGGTGCCACCTTCCCACTGTCCCACCCCGCAGTGTATAGAACAGACAGGAGAACTGCTCAGAGGGCAGAGCCCAGGGTGGGATGAGACTTGGCCCTGATTACAGACATTGTCGGGTGGGGGGGTGGGTGCGCTCTCCACAAACCTGACCCGAGTGGCATCACGAGGCCAGCTGATATCCAGAGAGCACAGGGGCTCTGTGATGTTTCGGGCACTCAGGGAGAAGCGTTCGAACTCTGATGGGGAGATCAGGTAAAAGCCTGGGAGGAAAGGAGAACAGTGTAACCAACGGTGACAGCACTTCCAGTGCTCAGCAGGTCCCTGCCCAGCACATGCTCACAGGTGCTGTGCCACACCTGGAATGACCACGCCCTGGAAATGCCAGTCCCATTCGTGTCCCTCTTCCTCCTGACCACCCCACCCGCCTCACCCTGGCCATGGCGTGTGAAGACACATGAGGCAATGCCACTGATGTCCTCCTTTCGGATACAGGAGTAGTGCACTTGGGGCCGCAAGCCAGGCACCGAGAAGACATGCACGTCGCCGAGGTTGGTGAGGCAGGCCAGGCAGGTCTCAACATAGTCCTCGCAGGCCACACTAGCAAACGTAGCCAGGGCTACCTTGCGCACACGACAGCCCTCGTGGGCTGTTAGCTTGAACTTGGTCTTAGCGCTCACCTTGGGCAGTGTGAACACCTGGTGGAAGAGGCCAATGAGCAGAACCTGGCCCTGTCCTCAGGGACCCTTACTCTTACGACTGCAGAGCACTGAAGCCCGGCTTGCCCCAGAGGTCCTAGCCCAGCTATGCCCTGGACCACACTGACCTAACACTCAAGGCAAACTTCACCCTGACCTTCAGTCCTGAGGCTGTGTCTGGTTCTCCCACCAAACATAAGCCTTTAGGGCCTGGACTCAGGAGAAGCCTAAGGGGAAGGACAGTGAGACACCAGGGACTTGGGGGAATTCAGCAGGCACTGGGGATCCCCTAAGGCGGTCTCTGCTACCTGAGGACTGGAAAGCCTCAGCAGCAGCACATGGGCAAATCAGGGTCTTTGAGGAGGCCAACAGTGGGAACCCACAGCAGCTCACCTTGAACTGCTCCTCTGATGCGATGAGCACGGCATGCCCACCCTGCATGTCAGGTGCCTGTGCCAGGTCCCGAGAGGCCTCATAGGGCTCAGGCAGTGGGCGGCCACGTCCATCTAACACAGCAATGGCCACTACAGGTGCCCGGTGCATTAACTGCACCTCCTTGCCCAGCACAGCCTCCACTGCCCGGTCAGGCCGCTTCTCACTTCCTGCCATGGCTGCTGGCACCTCCAGGGCGTAGGCAAACACAGAGCCTGAGTTGGTACCTGCCCACATAGTGGGCCCATGGTGGACCGCTGTGGGGGTACAAGCATGAAGAGAGGAGTGCTTCGTTGCAGTTTTACTTATCCTATAGGTCCTTTCCCATGTCCCCTGCCCCTCCAACTTTGTAACTCTGGTACCAAGGACCCCTAGTGGACCTCTTCCCCATACCTCCCCATGACCCTGACCCTTCTCACACCCCTCTATGCTCCTGGCTCCAGTTGCACTCTGGCAGACAGCGCTCTGCAAAGGCACAAGTAGCCTCATTGACATCTGCACAAGATGTCGGGGCCCCCAAACAGACCAACCCCACCAACCTGCTGTACGCTCAGCCCCGTCTCAGCAAATTTAAGTCCCTCCTCCTGTCACTCGGGCCCCAGGCTGCCCATCCCTAGTCCTGTACCCCACCAGGCCAGGGTCCCCTTACCCCACCTTCTGTAGTCTGTTCCCCACACAGTGACCAGAGAGAAGCCCCAGTGGGGAATAAAATGAACCAAGGCCACACAGAACACTATCCACCCTGCTTTATGTGAACGGGGCTTCTGCAAGGAGATACTTAGTAGAATCAGAACTGAACTGTGCAGGTACAGAGAGATGTAGATATTCACCACTCTGCGCTCCAGAAAGCTCTGATGAGCTCTGCAGCAAAGCCACTGAGGGGCCCAGTTCCCCAGTGAAAAGAGAAAACCAATTCAAGCCTGACAGCACCAAGGCAAGAGTCCAGCACAGGGATGTGGAACAGATTAGAACCTCCAGGCTAAACCAGCACAGTGGTACATACCTAAAATCCCTGCTATGTAGAAAGCTGAGGCAGGAGGACAGAAAGTTCCAGGACAGCCTTAGTAACTTAGTAAGACTTCATTTCAAGGAATAAAAAAATAAAAACACTGGGGGGCCAGAGGTTTAGCTCATTGGTTCCAGTGCCTGCCTAGCAAGAGCAAATCCCTGGTTCAATCCCCGGTAACCACATACAACAATACTGGGCATAGGGACTCACGCCCACCAGCAATCAGTACCACATACCACAATGCTGGGCGTGGTGGTTCACACCTGTAATCCCAGCACTCTAGAGGCAAAGGTAGGAGGATTGCTGAGTTCAAGGCTTGCCTGGGCTATATAATGAGCTCAGGGCCAGCACGAACTACAAAGCAAGACCCTGTCTCAAAAAAAAAAAAAAAAAGCTAGACAAGGCAGTACACCACTTACAGAATCCTGTAATCAAAGCACTCTGGATGGCTGAGAGGAAGATCCTAAATTCAAGCCTAACCTGGCCAATTTAGTAAATCTGGCCCACTGTCTCAACATAAATATTTTAATTAATTTTGTTTGTTGGTTTTCTAAGACAAGACCTCACTGTGTAGTTCAGACTAGCCCCCAGGTGGGTCTCAAACTTGTGGCATTCCTCCTGCCTCAGGCTTCTTGCATCCTGGGACTGCAGGGATTGCCATCATGCACAACTTTCAAAGGGACCCAACAGCACAGAGTGGGGTGTGCATGGAACAATGATAGACACCGAGAAGAAAGGCCAAGTGTGGGGGACAACTGCCCACCTTCTGTTTGTTTTTTTTTAATTTTTGAGACAGGGTCTTGCTTTTTAGTTCAGGCTGGCCCTGAGCTCACTATGGAGCCCAGGCAAGCCTTGAACTCAGCAATTCTCCTGTCTCTGCCTCCCGAGTGCTGGGATTACAGGCGTGAGCCACCACGCCTGGCCCACCTTCTGTTTTTGTGTCGTTGTACAAGGTAAAAAATCAGACAATGAGACAATGAAGGCCAAGGACTGCGAGTGAAAGCTAGCTCCTCAGCCGTGCTTGAGCCTCTCCTTCCTCAGCTTCTCATTCTAACCACACACCATGGGTTCTGCTGCTTGCCCACTACAGGGCTTTGACACTAGCCCTGCCATTCACTGTCAAGCTCCCTACATTCTGCTCAGGTCTTCAAGGCCTGCCAGGCACACTCAACAGCCCCATCATCTATGCCCCTAGGGGTGGCTTATGGGCAGCCCTGTCACCAGGGCACACTGGGTTACTTGCTAACACTTTGAAACCTCTGGAAGGCACTACCACCTCTCCCCCACCACTACCCAGTTCCTAGATGCCCAACTAAGCCCACCCAGTCCCTGCTGCTGGCCCTGCCCAGCCTCACCATCTCGAAGGAATGTGTCCGCGAAGTACAGGCAGCGCACGACACCTGAGAGGGAGTCATCAGCAGAGCGGGGCTCGATGCGGCGCTGCACAGGGGTCATCTCCACATCATGGGGGCAGGCTTGCTCTGCCAGTTGTGCATTAGCCTCCTGCAACTACAAGGAGCAGGACCCGCAGACATGTCTTCTCCAAGCCCCTTCTGCCTGCCCCCAACATCACCTTTACCCAAGCACCACACTCCCAGCTTGCCAGCTGACTCTGGGGGCATCCAGGGGGATAGACAAGGCAAGCTAGCACCAGAGCCCAAGGCAGGGCTCGGCCCCCAGGCAGCCCAAACAGCTCACCTTGCTGTTAGCAGTCCGCTTTTTCCCTGACACTCGGCTCTTGCGGATGCGCCGGAAAGACTGACGCAGCGACTTCTTGAGGGACTTCACCCTGGACAGCGGCCCCTCCATGGCCAGGGAATCATTTGGGTGAAGGGTGCACCTAGGGTCAGGCAGGAGCTGTTGAGCAATGGAGCAGCCACCTTGCTCCTAGCTGGCCCCAAAGGCTGTGCATTCTAAGGCCAGGTCAGAGCCAAAGTGTTCTAAAGCTGCCCCTTGGCTGCCAGAGGCAGATGGTGCTCAGAACACTCGTCAGGACCACAGGCTATGGGGTTTTTTTTTTTTGGAGACAGGGTCTCGCTTTGTAGTTCAGGCTGGCCCTGAGCTCACTATGGAGCCCAGGCAAGCCGCCATGAACTCAGCAATCCTCCTGTCTCTGTCTCCCAAGTGCTGGGATGACAGGCGTGAGCCACCACGCCCAGCACTGTGGTATGTGGTATTGATTGCTGGTGGGCGTGAGTCACCATGCCCAGCATTCTATGTGGTTACCGGGATCGAACTCAGGACCTTGCACTTGTGAGGCAGGTGCCGGAACCACTGAGCTAAATCTCCGGCCCTGGGGGTTTTTTAATTAGCCTGCCTTTGCCATGCTTTAGAAAGGGAAACGGAGGCCCAGACTCTCTCACTGATGATCCAGCCGCTCACCTGCACCCTCACCCCCACTCCACATACCTGGCCAGTACGGGGCTCTTGCGCCGGTAGTCAAAAAGGCCAAAGCCATGACTGGTGCCAAAGGCCACAAGGCTCCACTCTGCATGGAGTGTAACAGCAGTGACAGCAGCTGGGGGCAGGCACTGCACCAGCACACGGGGTTGGAAGCCTGCAGGCCACGGGAGTGGCCCTGTCCGTGGGCTCAGCCGCTCATGGCCTTTCCATGTGAAGCCCTCACGGTCCTGCAGGAGGTCCACACTGGCTACGCTGACTGCCTGCTCTGCTGGCATGTCACTGAGCTCCAGCACCAGCACCTGAACCCACAGGCAGGGGAGCAGTGTTAGCATGGAGCCTGCTCAGCCTGGGACCTCGAATGAACACCCCTGCCAGTGTTGGGTTGTCCAGGACTGTCTTCTAAGCATTCACCAAATAAGCACTTTTTTTTTTTTTTGCTTTTTTGAGACAGGGTCTCGCTTTGTAGTTCAGGCTGGCCCTGAGCTCACTATGGGGCCCAGGCAAGCCGCCGCGAACTCAGCAATCCTCCTGTCTCTGCCTCCCGAGTGCTGGGATTACAGGCGTGAGCCACCACGTCCGGCATTGTGGCATGCGGTGTTGATTGTTGGTGGGCGTGGACACACACCCAGCATTGTATGTGGTTACCGGGGATCGAACTCAGGACCTTGCACTTGCGAGGCAGGTGCCGGAACCACTGAGCTAACCCTCCGGCCCAAATAAGCACTTTTTGAATGCCTAATATATACCAAGGTCCTCAACGACCATTAAGGAACATTGGACACCAAAACTTGTAGGTCCCTGCCTCCCCACCCCTACCTGCTCACTGACCCTCTCTTTCATTTACCAACAAGGCCACACAGCATGTTCTATATACTATGCAAGAGACCTAGCTCTTACTTGTTCCTCCTTCTAGAGTGAAGTGTCATCATCCCCTCTCCTGAGCCTGTCTACCACTTAGTAGTAAGACACACTGAGCACCTTCTGTATACTGTATAGAAGTTCCAGACAAATGGCAGTAACCACCCTCCCAGAGCTCATCTGACACTGCGTTCCCAGCCTTGCCTCGACTCTCCAGAGCCTGACTCACCCCCATGACAGGGTCAGTTTCCATCTGTGCTCCCAGACTGCTCCACCTGAACCCTATTCCCACCTCTGGGTTCTGCTCAGGCTTGCCCACTGCTCTGCCCCTCCACCAGACTACTCATTTCAGACCCATTTTTCCAAAAAGGTCTCCCTGATGTCTAACTGAGGGACACAGGCCCTACCTGGCCTGCAGTGCCAGCCACCACCATCTGGGCTGTGTACTTGCAGAGAGCCACCTTCTGCACGCCAAGCCGGGGATCATCGCTGTAGGGGTCAAAGCAGCCCACCTGAGGGAAAAGGACTGAGTCACGACACCAGACAGAGCCCAAACAGTTCAAGGCCAAGGGAGGGGGCCCACCTTGCGGAAGGGCGGCCAGTCATCCTCAGCAGCCTGGGCCAGGCTGTCCACATGTTCACAGTCTGTCTGAAAGAGGCCAGCTGTGCTCAGCTTGTAGAGTGGCCGCAGCGCCACACCAGAGGCATCCCAGAACCGCACAGTGCCATCCTCATGACTGCAGAGAGGACAGGCAACAGATTGTCCCTCAGAGGCGCACACACCCCTGTGCCACCTGCCCAGTGGGCACTCACTGAGTACCTACTATATATACCATACACTGGCTGGAACCCCACTACTACCTATTCTACAGGACAAACACATATTCAGTGCATACTATATGCCAGACCATATTGAAGCAGAGTGCGAAAGTATGGAAATTATCTCCCTTAGTATCAGGAAATGGCATAGGGAGAAAACACAAGAGACAGAGACAAGGGCAGTTTTTCCCCATGAGAGTACCCAACAATCAGAGCAGCCTGCCATAAATAAGATGTAGGTAGTCACAGAGCTGGGTGCAGTGAATTCCTGGAGGGAACAAGCAGCCACATATGTGGAAGAGCAAGAAGAGTGTGGAGATGAGGAGGAAACAGAAAGGGGCAGAGGGAGGAGTCTACAAATGAGGGCACAGCCTCAGGACACAGGCAGAGAACCCAAGCGAGGTCCTTGGTAGGAGGGAGAGCCCAGAGTGTCAGGGTAGTAGGGTGTGTGAGTGGAGCAAGCTGGGACTCACTCTAGCAGCCCTGAGAGCCACAGCAAATTCTCACCCAAGGTTAGCATACTGCTGCGTCAAAGGCCCTGCGTATTGGTAGGAGGGAAGGCAAGGCAGGAAGTAGACAAAGCCTGAGTCACCAGGCACGTCAGCACCCGCTGGACCCAGTCAGACTCTCTAGCACCTGCCTTGGGCAGCTCTGCGTGGGCCAGCCCAGATTTTCCGGTCCCAGGACAAGCAGGCCAGGTGGGTGGAGCCCCGGTGTCTGCTGGAACTCAGCTCTTCCCCAAATGCAGAACAGGGCAGGGCCTTGCACAGAATCTAGGAAAGCTTCAGATGAAGCTCCTCTCTGGGTAAGGGGACAGTGTGGACCTGCCAGGTCCAGGCCTGAGTCACTTGGCACCTCAGTGTCGCAGGACGTGGGATGGGCCATGTACCTACTACTTCTGGAGCGTGAAGGGTTTCAATCCCCTAAACCTACCCAGTCAGCAATAGCCCTCGCTGTGATGGCTCTTGGGCCAGGTTCCGGCCCCCAGTGATGGGCCAGCTCTGTAAAGTACAGCAGAGTCGTGAGTACAAGGTCAGGACAACTTACCCCTCTCTCACACCCTGGGCTTGATACTCAGAGCTTCCTACACATACCCACACACTCCCACTTCCAGTTCTGGGCCTGGGCACTTCCCTCTGTCAAGAACAAACTACTTCCCCAATACCTCACTCAACAAGGCACCCCAGCCCATACCGAGGCACTGGAGGCAGGCTGGGGGCTCTGCTGCTCGCCGGCGCTCACAATTCGGGCCCACAGCTTGGCAGGGACGTTAGCAACATGGGCAGAGCAGGTGATGGCAGATGAGTGCAGCGGGGCCAGGTACGGGGCAGGCACAGCCGGCCAGCCAGGTGTCTGCAGGTCAAGTACCACCAGCTCCTCCTCTAGCAGCACGGCTAGGGCCCGTGGGTTGTCGAAGTCTACAGGATGGGGTAGGGTGAGCTGGGCCACAGGTAGCACAGGGTGGGGTAGGGGCAGGGCAGGCACACACCATCCTCCAGCCCTGTGCTGTGCACCGTGAAGAAGTCAATGATGCGAGAGGTAAAGTCCAATGTCACCAGTGTCTCAGCTCGTAGCACACTCACACAGTGGCGGTCACCATAGCTGGCACGGGGCATGCCACCACTGAAGATGATAAAGTGGCCCCTGCAAGGAGGAGTCATGGGAGTGAGCCCATAGCTCCTTGAGCCCAGAGTACATACTGCCTGACGCAAGTACTTCACCCGTGTGTCCACGGCCCACCCTTCCAGCCCCTCAGTCAGATATAGGCCCCAACCCATTCATTCCTCTCCCTCAACCTACCCCGATTCACAGTTCCGCCACAGAATCTTGTTGATGGCCTTGCAGGGAAAGGGGCCTGGGGGGTGGGACAGTGTCAGACTTCCTGTTCCTGGTCTGCCTTTTAGCTGTCTCTTGCCCCTCCCTAGGAGAAAGCCCACTACCCCGACCATGCCCCCCACCGAGGCCAGGCAGCCCTCCAGTTACCACCCTCCAGTACACTCCCCAACACTCACCATAGGGTGTGGTGGCCATGGTAGGCTGCAGTGTCAGGGAACTGCCAGTTTCCATTGACCAGACAGCATAGCTGCCATCACTGTGCGAGCTGATGATGGTGTTGCCACCCCGCCCCCAACACAGGCTCTCCAGTTGCTGTAGATGGGAGCAGGTGAATGTGAGTGGTAGGTATGTGCTGGGGCCCACACTGAGGGGATTTAGGCCTTACTCACTTACCTGGTTCCCCAAAAAGATGTGCTCCACACACCGTGTAACCTGATTCCAAATGACCAGCAGGCCTCGGCTATACCCAATGAGGATCTTAGTAGGGTCCACGAGGGGGCCCTGGAGCGACTCCACAGGGCCCAGAGCCTTCCCACACCGGTAGTCATCTGGCACACTGCAGAGGGAGCCCCTGTGAGTTGGGAGAACTTCTCGGGCACAGTGGATGCTGGGAAGCCCTCTGCCTCTCACCTGCGCAGAACCTCATCTGGGCTAAGGGTCTGTCCCTCCAACAGTGTCAAGGTGGTGACATCCATGAAGAAGACACTGCCACCCTCAGTGCCCAGGGCAGCCATGTCATCAGCAACCACCAGCAAGACCACTGTGATGCGAGTGAGGCTGGCAGGCGCACTGCAAAGGACAAGGGGAAGAGGCTGAGGCATAAGCCCACTTACCTACTGAGGAAGACATGGGGGGACTGTGCTCTCACTGCTGGCTTGTTCTCCACCTTCTGTACGCAGAGGGGGCCTGCTTATACAGCAGACAGGCACTGCGGGAAGGCAAGTGTGGTGTAATTAGCACATTCAATTATTCATAAGGATGTCGGCTGTGGGAAGGATAAAAATAGGTTCCTAGGTCTTGGAACTCCTCTCCTCTCACCACCAGGAGGGGACGCAGGAAACAGGGCAATGGCCCGTCCAGGATTAGGAGCTTCAGGACAGACACAGATTCCCAAATCCCTTGCAGGAGTCTTCCAGACGCCTCCTGACTTGGGGGTGTGGGGCAGTAGAGGTTGGGACTGCCAGGGAGCCTGTCCCTGGGTCAGCACTCCCCTGCTCCAGCCACCGCAGGCCAGGCGAGAAAGGGAAAGGCTCTTGTACCCTCAGCTGGAGACCTCCCTGGAAGCTCCTGCCTATCAAACTAGCCCCAGTCAAGTTCTCTAGTACCTGACACCTTCAAAGCTGGGCCGGCTGGGTGGCTGGAAGCTGAGTGCTTCCTCCAAGTGGGCACAGCCATTATGGTGGATGATCTCCCAGAGATGCAGACTGCTATCATCTAGCAGAGTTAGGAGGCGGCCCTACAGGTGAGTAGAGAACAAAACTGGGCTGGTCTGGATGGAGGTAGGCCATGGGGACCAGCAGGGTCTGGCCAGCGGGATGCAGACGCTCACCTGGCCAGGCAGGAAATGCATCTGGGTGACAGTGGCTGCATCACGGTGTAGGCCAGTGAACTCTACACCAGGTGCGCCATAGCTGTAGATGACTGGTTAAGGACAGGAACACACAGGCATAGGCCAGAATACTCAAGTCTCTCTCCCTGGGACTATTCTGACAAACCTTACTCCGACCTACCTATCTAGATCTCTGAGACCCAATGCAGTTATCTCCCTGAAACAGTTCCAATTCTATGCTCCCAAGGTACCCCAGCCTCAGAGTGTAGGTTCCACACAGCTCCAGTATGCAGGACCCTACTAAGATCCTCTACTTCTTTATCTGTAAAATGGACCTACTGCAGATGAAGTGAGAATAAAAAGCTGCCAAGCACAATTACCCCAGACCTGGCATAAAGCTGGGGCACTGCTCCACTTAGGCCTCCAGTGAATTTGTGTGTGGCTGCAAACCTACAGGTTGGGATCAAACAGGCTAGAGATACAAGGCAAGCAGCGAACCCCAAGGCAAGGCAGCACAGAGAAGAGTCCAAGCTGCCTCTTACCACAGCTTCAGGTCCAAGGAAACCAACCTTCTTCTAGGCAGGTAGCCAATGATCCTCACTACAAGGTGGCAGGGACACCAGCCTGCCCATTTTACTGATGAGTATACAGGGACTTCGAGAGGGCAGATGGCCTACTTGACGTAACCAGTGCCAGTACTCAAGAGTCCTGGCAACTCCAGGGCTCACGGTGGACAACAGGGCTGAGGAGGCCCACTGTGGGCGTTGCTACAGTGACAAGGCAAGATTCGTTGTCTGTAGTCTGACTTGGGATTCCCTGTAGGAGCCTGCCTGGGCACAGGAGGGAACAAAAGAGGGGGTGGGGGCAGGAGCAGTGGGGCAGAAAGCAGGGTCCCCAAGGAAACAGGGCCAGGCTTGCAGGGGAAGAGGCAGTATATGAGACCAAGGCTGACCTCTCCAGCCTCAGTTTCCCAGGCCCAAGGGCTTTAGCCAGGTTGTAGGGGTTTAGAGAAAAAGAGAAGCAAAAGAGACCCAGGGCTGTGTCATGGTCTTTGAGGCCCAGGGTAGTCATCAGTACTTCAGGTTCTCTGTAAGCGTGAAAAGTCCACATCCAAGGTATGAGGACCCACAGCACCACACACGGAGTGGGAGAAGATGGCATGCTCACCAAGCAGCTGCTGGCCAAACATACTCTGCACCTCAGTTTCCCTCAGAGCAGTTGGGGTGGGATTCTCCAGGATGGGCCAGAGGCATTCAGCTGCCTGCCTGTCCCCACCCCCACCCCGGCCTTCACGGAAAATGCTGGCTTTGTGCGGATCACACAGCCTATTGTGTACTCGCCAGGATCCAGGTGGGGGCCGAGCTACACTCACCATGCTGAGCCTGGCACTGCCCCGCCCCCTTAGCTGAACACACGTGTCTTCACATTCACACGCGTGTGCACCCAACTTACCAGAGCGCCCAGCCCACCCACCACCCTCGATGGGTTCATGGCCCAGGCCCCTGGCCCAGCCTCCCCATTCACAGTTGCTGGGACAATGGCAGGGTCGCCTAGGAAACTGGCTGGCGGTAGCAGTGTGAGACAGCTGTGGCCACTGCAAAGTGAGCTCCCTCATCACCCGTCTCCCAGCAAAAGACCCCATGGTCCCTAAAGGGAGTCACTGCAGGCTTGCCAGTCTCCTCCAAGATCCCAGTACCCACTGTACCCTCCAAAAAGCACCTACCAGTGTTAGGACCCTGGCAGGAAGGAAACTGCCTGCAGGTGACGAAACTGGGCCCCAGGGCCATAGCTGCAAAGGATACATCTTGACGGCACCAGACCTGGTGCCGATGGCCATGATGCGAAGTTCAGGGTCAAAGGCCAGGGCACTGGGCTGATTGGGGAATCCATGCTCCACAGTCTGAGGGGAGAGAAGGCTGCTGAGCACACACACTCCAGGCCATTGTGAATCACCCACCCAGAGCCTACCCAAGGCAACCTCCACTTTATGCTGCTGATGTGCTGCAGAAAGAAGGCAGGTCCACCTGCTCGGTGCCTCAGTGTCTTCGACTGTTAAATGGGTGACTGTGCCTCCATTCACCAGGGAGCTGGCTGCTAAGTCCCTGGGTTCCACTGACGCTTCTGTGTATGGCTCACACAAGTTCTGCCCTTGTCAAGCCCCAAGTTCTCCTAACACCCATGTCAACCCACCACCTGCAAGGCTCTAGTAACAAACAGAATGAGGACCAGAAAGGAAAAGGCACCAGAGAGGCCCTTACCTGTCCCATGGTGCTCTGTACCCCATTTTTAGAGGCATAGCCCAAAACTCAGGAAGGAGTTATGATGCCAGGGTCCTAGATGAAGTCCACAGCACTCCCTAAACATGGCCCCAGCACAGAGGCAAGAGGTCTAGGATTACACCCAGGATCAGGTAGGCACAGGCAGACTGAGACCCAGAGAGAGACAGCTTCCTGTCTGACCCCTGAAGGTGTCACCCACCTCTCCATCCAGAAACTGCCAGGTAACTTAGTCCTAGCTTGTCAGTGAGGGGACTTGTACACGGCAGTATTTGGCTGGGAGTCTCCCTGGGGAGCCGGTACACAGGGGCCCCTGCCCATTCAGGTGGGGACAGCTGGCTTCACCTAGGTGTCTGGCCTTGCACTAATCACAGTACACTCCCAGACTGTTCTTCATTGCTCACCCTTTTGTTCTCTACTGGGCACTGGAAACAGTGAACCCACTTAAGGACAGAGTTGTCCATCTACCTGGGATTCATGGGGCTTTCCTTTCCCACCAGTATTGCCATGTCCTGACCTTAACTAGCTAAAGTCTAGTGTCTGCTTGGTCAGACACATAGCAATGTTTGCATGCAAATCCCCATACCCTTGAGTGCCCCCCCCCAGGGCCCTGCTTTACAGAAGAGGCTAGGTCACTGTCCTTCATCCTCCAAGTCCAATCCATTTCTGAGCCCCATTAGCTTAGCTTGAAAATACACAGAAGTCACTCTTTGCACATCCTACAGCCACCAACCCCAACACTTCTCCCAGTACCTCATTTTTGCCTGCAAGGCTCCACAGCCACTTACCAAGACTAATGCTTGCTATAGTCTGTTCCCCACACAGAGGCCATAGGCTGTCAATGGGCAGCTTCCCATCTCCCTTCTATTTAGGATCCTCCAGGGGCTCTGGTTCATGCACAGTCAAAGCCAAGTCTTCGTGTTCTGGCCCTCTCTGTCAACATCTCCTCTCCTCTAGTTTGTCTGACTACAGGCCAAGTCTTTTGAATGGTCTCCTTCAATTCACAAGGCAGGTTCCTGGCTCAGTAACTCTGTATCTACTTCCTTTCTGCCCCTACCACACTTTGCTATTTTCTAGGACACCTGCTCTAAGCGGCCTTGCTAAACTGTCCTGACGTTGGCAGTACCCTGCCCATATTCCCACACCTTCACCCTGCTTGATTTTATCCGTAGCTCTTGCCATTATTTGAACAACTGTGTACTTCACTTTTTTGTTTTTAGTTTTCACTGTCTTCCCAGTGAGTGTACCAGCCCCCAGCTGTATTTGTCCCTTTCGGTTTTCACTGTGTCCCCAGCATTAAGATATAAGGGCTCAGATTTAGATATGAAACGTACATTTCACAGGCCACTTATGGCTGGAGATGAGATATGAATATGAGTCAGAGCTCAAAATCCACATTCACGGGGCCGGAGGGTTAGCTCAGTGGTTCCAGGCGCCTGCCTCGCAAGCGCAAGGACCTGAGTTCGATCCCCGGTAACCACATATAATGCTGGGCGTGGAGACACGCCCACCAACAATCAACATCGCATACCACAATGCCGGACGTGGTGGCTCACGCCTGTAATCCCAGCACTCGGGGGTAGAGACAGGAGGATTGCTGAGTTCGCGGCAGCTTGCCTGGGCACCAGAGTGAGCTCAGGGCCAGCCTGAACTACAAAGCGAGACCCTGTCTCCAAAAAGCAAAAAAAAAAAAAAAAAAAAAAAAATTCACATTCACTTCTGAGGTGGGAGGTAACCTCAAGAATCTGAGGTGCCTATTCCCTAGGGTTCACCTACTAACCCCTTTGGCAACCAAACCTCTTCCCCAAGACCATCCTCTCCTACCACTCCTGCCCTCTCTGAATAGAGCCTCACCCTCAATTTATAAGACCCTGTCTAAAAATACAAGGGGATGAGGATGTAACTCAGTGGCAATGTACTGGTCGAGTATGGGAGAGCCCCGGGTTCAATTCCCAGTACTGGGGAGAAAAAGTAATACAGCCCAACTCTCTTCACCTTCTTCCACCCTAGGGTCAACCTGTGTGAACCAAGCCCCAGGGCCTCACCCTCATGCGCTGTGGGTTCCTAGATGTTCACATCTCAGTTCACTAGCTAAGGAACATTTGCCCAGTGCCTATCACTGCTCTCTGGAAGGGACAAGCTCTATTTCAGGGGAGGGGAGATCACCCTTACAGCCACCCCAGCACAGAAACACCACTCAGGGACCCTTAAGCACCAGCCTCCCCTTTGAGGTCCCTGGCAGGCACACCACCACCTCAAGGACCTCAGTCTGAGACATCCCAGATATTGCCCCATCAAAGTCTCCTCAGGGCAGCAGTAGGCACCTGGACCCAGTTCAGAATCACAGCGGCCCCTCCACAACTCCCTGTCTCTCAAGGCTGAAGTCCAAGACCACCACAGAGGAACTCTACACAGCAGCCTAGCTTGCTCTGCGACTCTGAGCAAATGCTCATACTCTCAACTTCAATTTTCTCACATGTATGGTACAGATAAGTAATTCCCAACAGGAGGGAGATGGATGACTCTGGGATAAAACTGGATCCCCTACACCTGACAGGAATAAGCAAGGGGCAAGTTGAGCTTCATTCTACCTTCCATCAGTGCCAGGTAGGCAGAGGTTAAGGCTTTTTCCAGGGCTTGTCTGGTCTCACCCAGGGAAAGGAGAAACAGCCATCCACCTCCACTCCAGAGTTAGTGAAAAGTCTCAGGTCAGCTGGCTCATGTAGCATAGGGAGCCAGAGCCCACAGCAAGGAGGAAAAGGGACCATTCCTAACTGGTGAAACTGAGGCATCACAATTTGAAATGCAGTTAGGTACACGGCTGGCTTTGTAGCCACCACACAACACCTGGCAGGGCATAACAAGGCAAGGCATGGTCTGGGATAGTGAGGGAGGGGAGGGGAGGCTTCAGAAAGGAGTTTCCTGGCCCCAGCCCCCATTTCTGCTCCCACTTCTCACCTCTCCCTCAGGCCTGAGTGCCAAAACAACAACAAAAGCCAGCTCTGGGTTATCCCACCGGCCATCCAGAGGCCATCAAGAAAAGACAGTGAAAGGCTGAGAAGTAGAGAGACCCCACAGAAACGGAAAGTCATGCAGCGAGAGACAGGCAAAAACTTGGAGATGCGAAAGCAAAAAGAAATGTAAGGCAGATAGCTAAATGGAGACAGAAGAGACGCAGAGAGGTGCACTGAGACAGAGACAGAGGTACCCCCCGCCCCAGTCACTGGCACCGACTAAAGAGAGGGAGACGGTCACAGATGGAGAGGGAGGGGCAGGGACCCAGAGAGACGCAAAGAGTGGCAAGGAGACGGTGAGACTCCGACACAGAGATGAGCAGGGCCAGGGCCAGTGAGGCCCACGAAGCGCCGGAGAGGAAGCACCGAAGTCAGGGAGACCCGGACCCACCCAGAGTCCGAGAGGAGGACAGGACGCAGGCAGGGGGCCCGCAAGGGACGCGCGCTCCCACCCCCGCCCCGCGCCGGCTGGGAGCCCCCTCCCCCCGGCTCGACGTGGCTCCAGCCCCCGGACCCCAGTTCGGGCCCCAGCCCGGCCCCGAGCCCCAGCCCGGCCCGCCGCTGCACCTTGTTGAAGGCGAAGAGCTCCTGCTTGAGTTTCTCGCGCTGCGGGTCGGCGCCCTGCCGCCGGAACCGAAACTTCATCATCTTGCGCCCGGCTGCCGGAGCCGCGCCGCCGCCGCCGCCGCCGCCGCCGCCGCCCGCAGGATGCGCCGCGCTGCCCCGCCGGTCCTGAGGCGCGGGCAGGGCGCCAGGCGGCCGGGGCGCGGGCGCGCGGGGCGGGCCTGCAGGGGGGTGGGCGCAGTGCGCGACGGACGCCCCGCCCGATCAATGAGCGCGCCCGCCATGCGCTCTGCCCCGCCCCTGCGGACCAGACAATGGGCGAGGACAGGGTCCCTCGGCTCGGCCAGGCTCGCGAAGGATGCCCACTGCGCATGTGTCCCGACGCGGTTCCTACCGGGATTTGTAGTCCGCTAGCCAGGGCACTAGCGTGGGCGGTTGGGGCTGTGTTTCTGGGGATGCGGCGCTGGCTCCCTGGTTTAGGGGTATTTTTCCTGCTCCCAATGACCGAACGACTTGCGCATTAACGTAATGGGAAAGTCCTGTCCAGAAAACTAGGAGATCTGTGACGGAGACTACTCCCTGTCCCGGGAGCCTCAGTTTTCCCATCTCTGGGTATGCCTTTGACGCGATGTTTGCCACCTTAATGTTTTACCACCTAGTGGGAAATCTCTGTTTCCCAGTGTGCCAGAGCACTTCCCACCCTCATACTTTTGCCTTAGCTGTGTGGCCAGTAAAAAATTCTTTCCTCAGCCCCCTGGAAACTCCTACACATGCTTCAGGACCCAGTGCAAAAGCCACAGGGAATTTGTGGCATCAGCCGAAGAAAGACGGGCCCAGCAGGAAGTGCATTTTGTACCGTCCGGAGAGTGGATTTTGGGCTTTTCTGAGATGCGGGGGAGGGACTTCCCTCTACAGGCAATAGTAGTGGAACAAAACTCCGCCCCGCCCCCACTGCCTGACTGTCCCCACCCACCTCCCAAACCCTTCTTTTTTTCTTTTGGCTTCCAGGCTGACCTTTCCTTACTCGTTGAGGACAAGCAGCCCTGGTTTAGTGCTGGGTGAGGTCCCAGAAGCTTAGGCGGGGCAGGTGGCCCAGGCCCCAGATCACTACTAGCTGTGTCAGGAGGAGGGGCTGATCTCTGTCCGACGCAGCTGCCAAGTGACAGAGACTCGGCTTCCCCCTCCACCCACATCCAGGACGGCTCAGACATCCTCAAGGGCTGGTGGGGGTGCTGGAGAGGCGGTACCCAGGCAAGCTTCTGAGTACCTGCGGTGCTGCAACTACTGCTCTGAGCCTTTCCTAGTTCCTGGTTTCCTTCCCAGAGCTGCTTAAACAATACAATTAAAAAAGCTAAACCCGGCTGGTTCTGGTAGCAGTGGGGCACACCTGTAACTAGCACTCTGGGGGCCTGAGCTAGGAGGAGTGCAAGTTTGAGCCCAGCAGGACAACTTAGCGATTTAAGGAGACTATCAGGAGACACAACACAACACAGGCTGTGGGATGTAGCTCAGTGGGAAGTCCTTGGCTTCAATCACCAGTATCAAAAAGCAGGGGGGGGATTTAATGTTTCACAGTTCCATGAGAATGATGACTTCATCCCAATTTTAAAGATCTACAAACTGAGGCAGAGATGGGCAAAAGCAAGGGTTCTGCAGTTGGACAGAGCTGCCTGCATTGAGGAAGAACAGGGCTCTCTGAGGCCCACCTAGTGTCCAGCTCCCAAAGCTCAGAGGCCTGGGTTCTGGGTCCTGCCAGCTACTGGGACTCACATCAAGGAAGTATTAATTCACATCCCAACTTTGGCACATGGAAGCTGAGCGACCTGGAAAGTTACCTTAAATGCTCCGTGCTTCTCCATCTGTAAAAATGCTGCGAGCCCTAGTACTTACCTCAAAGTGTTGCTGTAAATATTAAATGAATGAGTATTTGTCAAGTCCTTGGAATATGTCAGGTACATAGGAGGAGCTAATGGACAAGTTAGCTGTTATTATGGTTCTGCTGTTTGATCACTTTTCACTATAGGCAAGTCTTGGGCCTTCCTTCGTCTCTATTTTGAAATAGGACTTGGTCATTAGGCAGTAAGCAACCTGCCCCTTTGATGCCCAGCTCACTGCTCTCCGGGGACCAGAGCTGAGAGGAGACCTCAGCCATAACCAGTTGCCCAAACCATGGTGGGAGACACACAGGGTTTGTGGGGACTCAGAAAAGGCTAGATGTCCTGGAGGAGAGGCCGACTGACAATGACATAGGGATGGGGGTCATCAGGGAGAGGGGCTGGGGGCCAGGCAGCGAAGTTTCCCTGACCAGCAGGGAACCTCACCATGTAATAAGCCCTCTATCCTGCTTGTTAACTATGTGCTCTAGGTCACTCAAATGTGACTGGGACTGCAGATGTGCCCAGACCAGAATATGGATTTTTAAACTAGCCCCTATCGCATCTATTCTGAGGTCTAGTATGCCCCAGCACCTTCAAGGGTAGGATGGTGGTGAGGGGATTAAACAGTTACACCAAGATATAAGAGGGTAAACTGAGACAGGAAGGCTAACCTGTTCGCATAGCTGAGCAGGGTTGAGATGACACTGGGGAGGAGAGGCTGGGGCACTAATGACTGTTTATCCCCTCCCCTGTGAGCCCTGGCAGCCCAGGCCTATGATTACTACAGCAACCTAAGGGAACAGGGACAGGAGGCCCAGCGGGAAACTGAGGTTCAGAGAAGCCCAGCCAAGGGCTGAATGCTGGGTCCCCAGTCATCACAGCCCTACACCCTAGCTGGGAGTGGGGGAAGAGGAGAGGGAGAGGGTTGGGGTCAAGGCTATGCGACACAAAGTATAGCAGCAGCATGGGTGAGGAAAGGCTTTTCCTTCGCTTCCCAGACTCGTCAAGCCTCTGTCGGGCAGGGCAAGCTCCTGCTTCCTCAGCACTGTCTGTGCAGGGTAGATCCTCACCCTTTTTCCCAGGCCACCTCAGGACTCCAGCCTGGCTCTGGGTGGGACGGACCCAGGTCTGTCTTCAAATCTCAAGACATCATTTGCTGCTTAGGCAAGCTCAGCTACTAAGACCTTAATCCACTCTGGGCTCGGGCTTCTATTTTCTCATGTATAAAATGTTGTAAGAATTAAATGAAATCAAAACAGGAGTTGAGCACAGGGCTGGCAAAG
The DNA here is from genome assembly GCA_004025085.1 of Thryonomys swinderianus. Classification (NCBI taxonomy): domain Eukaryota; kingdom Metazoa; phylum Chordata; class Mammalia; order Rodentia; family Thryonomyidae; genus Thryonomys; species Thryonomys swinderianus. Next base: position 76,343 of record PVIC010000793.1, on the reverse strand, counting down.
TAGATACCTAGTGACCTAGCTATTTTTAGGACTCTGTCCAGCGATACTAGTCTCCTCACCATTTCTCAAACACAACCGGAAGTTCTTGCCTCAGTACCTTTGTCCTCAACTTGAATGTTCCAGGCCACTTAGCCAAACTCCTTCCACCTCTTCTTCCACCTCACCCCCAACATCACTTCCTTGCAGAGGAAGGGGGGAGGGGTGGTCCAGAATAGAGGGAGAGAAGGAATGGAATGCTTCACTACCTAACCTAGGCTGTCTGCCTTCCAGGAGCCGGCTCAGGGCCCAGTCCAGGCCACGACCCTCATGTGATGCCCAAATGGATTCTTCTAGGTGGCTCCCAGGGGGCCTGGTTAGCTGAAGATGCCTGAAGTGGAATCTAGGCTGTGTGGGCCAAGTGGCAGAGCCTAGGGCAGGAGAGAAGAGGGAGTGGAGGGGTTGGCAGGATGTCGGGGTAAGGTGCAGCTGGCCAAGCCAGAAGTAGGACTACCTCATTCCATGAGTTATGTAAAATGAAGCTGCATTTAGGGCCTTCTTGTTCCAGATGGTGAATAATGTCCTGTACTTCTGAGAGAGAAAGTTCAGACAGGTAAGAGGAGTGTGGGGAAGCGCAGGCCCATCTTCTTATTACAGAAGGAGAAACAGGCTCTGAGGCAGGACCTGCCCAAGGTGGCTGGTATGTAACGCATGGCAACACAGCATACTCTCCTGAGGCAAGGACACTCACCCAGACACTCACTATGACTTGGGGTTCCAGGCTGTGCCTCTTTTAGCCTCTGGCAGGCCACAGGACAGGAACTGAGGTCACCTGACCCCAACAGGGACTGGAAGGTTTGAGGTTCAAGGGGCTGGCATATGGATACTTCCAGAGGTTTACTGGCAGGACTCTGTGCTTCATTCCTCTCTGGGACCCCAAGTTCTAAACTTGTCCTCCCTGTACAACTTCACCTCTCTAGGACTCAGTTTTCTCAAGTGTAAAATTGGCATGTGTGTAATATTAATTGCTGCCATTTATTAACACTGAATATAGTCTGGGCCAGGCAGCATAGTTTTTCCCTTAATCCCTGTAGATAAATCCTGTTTTTCACAGGAGGAAACTGAAGCCAGAGATGTGAATTAATTTGCCCAAATCACAGAGCTAGTAGTTGGGATCTGACTGGTCTCAAGTGAAGTCCTAAGAGGTTGTGATGAGACATGAGACAGTGAGTAAAGGGTTTCCCTAATGATGAGAGTCCAGAGTCCACCGTTGAGTGGAAACACTGGACCACACAGTGTACTCTGGGCCGTACAGACAGAAGCAGCTGTCCAGGGCAGCCCAGGGAGGCCCAGAGAAACCTAAGTAGAGGCCAGAGAAGGTGGCTTCAAGCAGAAGGCATGAGGCAGAGGCCACTGGGATGTGCAAAGGTGTGTAAGTGTTGCCTGAGGCCAAGACATTTCAGATAGGCACAGGTTGGGAGTTCTGGCCAGTGTCACAGGTGACCAGGAGCACCTGATAGCATCTGGGCTCTGCTTCACTCCTGGTTCCAGTGCCCATCCAGACCCACTAGCTTTAAGAGCCCTGGTGAGCAGGGTAGAAGCAGTAGGGAACCTGAATTCCACATCCAAACCAAAGGACACCTGTCTTTTGCCAGCACATTGAAGCAATCACTATGGCTCTACTGCCACACTGTGGGCACAAGGGGGAACTGCAGGAATATGTGCCTGATACCCAGTTGAGGGACCCCCAACCCTGCTGTAGCCCAAGGGCTCCCAACACCCCCTCCCCAAACCTGGGCCTAATGTCTAGGTTTTACATCTGCTAGTCTGTTGCCAATGCGAGTGTGTGTGTGTGTGTGTGTGTGTGTGTGTGTGTGTGTGTGTGTGTGTGTACTCAGGTTAAACTCAGGATCTTTTTTCACTGAACTACAATCTCAGCTCTTTTTATTTTAAATTTTTGAGACAGGGTTTCACTATATAGTTTAGGCTGACCTCAAACTCATGGCAATCCTCCTGGCTCAGCCTCCTGGGGCAGGCATTAGAGGCATGTGCCACCACACTCAGTTCTTTTTATGAGAAAGGATCTCACCAACTGCTAAATTGCCCAGGGTGACCTCAAACTTGTGATCTCTGGCCTCAGCCTGCCAGAGTGCTGGGACTACAGCATACACTACTGGGCAGAGCTATTTCTTACTGATTTTCATAGCACTCAGCACAGTGGCCCAACAGATCTGAAGTCTGATCACGTCCTTTCTCCAAAAGGCTCCAGTAAGAACCCAATGGTACATTGCAGATACTGTTGCAAGATTCAACGGAAACTTTTCAAGAATTTTTGCAGTCAGTTAAACAGTCATTACTGAAAATTAGGAGGGCCAGGAATTTAGCTTAGTGGTTGTGGTGTCTGCCTCACAAGTGCAAGGTCCTGAGTTTGATCCTCAATACCAAAAGCAAGAAAAGAAAAAAGAAGAGAAGAGAAAAGAAAATTAGGAGGGCTGGATGTGTAGCTCAGTAGTAAAAGGAAGAAGAGGAAGGGGAGAAGGAAGGAGCCCCAAAGATGAGAAGAAAGCAAAAAAGTTAAACTAGATTACATGAAATTTCAATTGTATTAAAAACAAGGTGCTAATATTCAAAAGTAAGCATTTCCTATGTGGATCTGCTTTTGTTTGTTTTTGAGACAGGGTCTTGCTTTGTAGTTCAGACTGGCCCTGAGCTCATAATGTAGCCCAGGCAAGACTCAAATTTGGCGATACTTCTACCTCTGCCTCCCAAGTGCTAGGATTTTAGGCGTAAGATCTATTTTTTAAAATGTTTTTGTTTTTGCAGTGTTGGGGATAGAATCCAGGGCTTCATGCATGTTCAGCAAATGCTCTATTACTGAGCTATGCCTCAGTCCTATGCTCTATTTATTTTAATGTTTTGGTCTTTCATTCCTGGTTGGCAGAGTCAGGAAAATATCTATGCTCTTTACATTGACAGTTCCTGTGTGGTACAAACATGCAATGGTGTGCTCCTGCACATCTTTCACAACTCCATGTTTACTGCTCTTATGTTGAAATCAGCCAGTGCAATGGTATTTGCATCATGGAAACCACCAAACACCACAAATCAGGCTTGATTTGTTGTTGATTTCCAAGCCCAATGCCATTCAATAGAAATATAGCTTAAAGCCATGTGTGTAATTTAAAATTCCTGGGCCCTGGTTTGTATGATCGAGTACTGCATTTAGCATACGTGAAGCCCTTGGTTCAACATCCAGCATAAAAAATAGAAACTTTAAAATCTTTTTCTTTTTTTTCTGAGACACGGTCTTACTTTGTAGTTCAGGCTAGCCCTGAGCTCACTATGTAGCTCAGGAAAGCCTTGAACTCAGCAGTCCTCCTACCTCTGCCTCCCAAATGCTGGGATTACAGGCTTGAGCCACCCTGCCCTGCACTGTGGTATGTGGTACTGATTGCTGGTGAGCATGAGTCACCATGCCCAATACTGTTATGTGTGGTTACCAGGGATCGAACTCAGAATCTTGCACTTGCTAGGCAGGCACTGGAAAAACTGAGCCAAATCTCTGGCCCCCAAGACTTTAAAATCTTGAGTAGCTAAACTTTGAACAGAAAACAAAGCAAAAACAGGTGAAATTTATTTAAAATCTTTTATTTAAACCAAAATAGCTATGATTTAAACATGTAATCAATATAAAATTAACACTTTTTTCAAACTAACTTCAAATTCTGGTGTGTAGTTTACACTTACACATCTCAATTCAAACTAGCCATATTTCAAGTGCTTGATGGTAAAAAATAAAAAATAAAATCCAGTGGCTACAATACTGGATGGCACAGATCTAAGACAGCAATGAAGAAAATATTAACATTTCAGATTAAACTTAAAAGTAGGACTAATATTCAGAAATTTCAATCCAATAAGCATAGTTTCTTTGAGGCGTCAACAGGTCATATACCAAATTTAATGGCAATTTATGGGGAGAAGATCAGTGTGGTAAACTCTCCAAAATTACTAGGTTCTTATCCATGGAACCTGTAAATGTTATGTGAAAGAAAAATGTCAAAGGTTGGGGTGTTGCTCAGTGTAGAACACTTGCTTGGCAAAGGAAAGGCCCTGGGTTTCATCCTCATCATAAAAACAATAATTGGTAGATGTGACAACAGGTCTCAACATTGGAAGGTTATTTTTGATTACATGGGTGTCCCTACATCCAATCACAAATGTCCTATTAAGAGAGGCGCAGGGAAAGGTGGTACACACCAGACACATAGCCCAGAGGCAGTGTCTGGACTGTGGCTGTAAGTCAAGAAATACTGACATGTCACCAGAGCTGAGAGTCAAGGGACTAGAACCTCCAGAGGGAACCTGGCCCTGTCCGAGCCTTGACTTCAGTCCAGAATAAGTGACTTCAGGTTTCTGACTCCAGAACTGTTGAAAATAAATTTCTATTATTTTAAGCCACCAAGTGTGTGGTAATTTGTCTTGGCAGCCACAGGGAAGTGATACAATGACAGCCAAAATAAACCTCTCCTCTAAAGAGAAGGAAAGAAAAAACAAGAAAGGAAAAGAGAAAATGGGCACAGTAGATGCATCTTTTGGACTGTGGTAGAAAGACAATGTGTGATTTAGAAAAAAACATGGTAAATGTAGATTTTCTAAAAAAAGGAAAAAAAAAAACAGGGCTGGAGATTTAGCTCAGTGGTTCCAGCGCCTGCCTCACAAGGGCAAGGTCCTCAATTCATTCCCGGTGACCACATAGAATGCTGGGCGTGATGACATACGCCCACCAGCCATCAAGACCACATACCATCGTGCCAGGTGTGGTGGCTCACGCCTGTAATCCCAGCACTCAGAAGGCAGAGACAGGAGGATTGCTGAGTTTGAGGTTTGCCTGGGCTACAGTGAGCTCAGGGCCAGACTGAACTACAAAACGAGACCCTGTCTCAAAAGGCCATTAATCTCCCTCAAAATATCTTTTCCCCTTTCAAACACACTTATCCCATCGTTCTTGCCACTTTCTGAAGCAGTTCTGGAAGTCAACTTCTATGTTTTTTTTTTTTTTTTTTTTGGAGACAGGGTCTCACTTTGTAGTTCAGGCTGGCCCTGAGCTCACTATGTAGCCCAGGCAAGCCTTAACTCAGCAATCCTCCTGTCTCTGCCTCCCAAGTGGCATGAGCTACCACGCCCAGCACCAACTTCTATGTTTTTAGTCACACTGCCATGGCTGCCTTGATGTCCTCAACTGATTCAGAACATTTACTTTCATGGCCATTTTTACTTTGAGGAAGAGCCAGAAGTTCCAAGGTATCTGATATGGCGAATAAGGCAGAGGAGGGCACACCTTCCTGTTTTTACAAGCCTGCTTTTCTTTTCTTTTTTAGGCAGGGTCTCGCTTTGTAGTTCAGGCTGGCCCTGAGCTCACTATGTAGCACAGGCAAACCTTGAACTCAGCAATCCTCCTGTCTCTGCCTCCCGAGTGCTGGGATTACAGGCGTGAGCCACCACGCCCAGCACTGTGGTATGTGGTATTGACTGCTGGTGGGCCTGAGTCACCATGCCCAGCATTGTATGTGGTTACTGGAGATCGAACTCAGGACCTTGCGCTTGCGCAGGCGCCGGAACCACTGGGCTAAATCTCCCACCCCAAGCCTGCTTTTCTTGATCACATCTCAAAGACATGAAAGGATTTCTAGAACTGCTTCAAAAAGCAGCAAGAATGTGGGATAAGTGTGGTCAAACAAGGGAGAATATTTTGAGGGAGACTAACTGTAAATTTTAAAATTAAAACATGTATTTTTGATCAACTCAATACAGCCACAGGCAGATAACAAAAAAATTAGCAAAAAGTCAAGGAAAGGGCCGGAAGGTTAGCTCAGTGGTTCCAGCGCCTGCCTCGCAAGCACAAGGTCCTGAGTTCGATCCCTGGTAACCACATATAATGCTGGGTGTGGAAACACGCCCACCAACAATCAACGCTGCATACCACAATGCTGGACGTGGTGGCTCACGCCTGTCATCCCAGCACTCGGGAGGCAGAGACAGGAGGATTGCTGATTTCGCAGCGGCTTGCCTGGGCACCATAGTGAGCTCAGGGCCAGCCTGAACGACAAAGCGAGACCCTGTCTCAAAAAGCAAAAAAAAAAAAAAAAAAAAGTCAAGGAAAACATTCTGTGAGGAATAACTGGCTATATGCAATTTACAATAAAGAGTACTGACACTCTGGGAGGGTGAGGCAGAAAGATCACAAATTTAAATCCAGCCTAGGCAATTTATTGAGACAGTCTCAAAAAAGGCCAGGGATGTAGTTCTGTGCAAAGCCCCTGGGATCAATCCCCAATACTGTGAAAATTGAAGGAAAACAAAACAACTAACAAAAAAACCATGCATGTATATTCTTTTATAATTTATGTGCAACAGTACTTCAGTTGTATCAGTATAGTACACACTATCCTTAGATATCATAAGTCTGAATCTCTAAGATTTAAATGGCAGGACTGGGGCTAGGAATTTAGCTCAGTGGTTCCAGCATCCAACTTGCAAACCCAAGGTCCTGATTTCGATTCTGGATAACCACATACCACAGTGTGGTGGCTCACACCTGTAATCCCAGTACTCAGGAGGCAGAGGCAGGACTGCTGTGAGTGAGGTTTACCTGGGCTACATAGTGAGCTCAGGGCCAGCCTGAGCTACAAAGTAAGACCGTCTCAAAAAAAAAAATTAATTCATTAATTGAAAAATAAATGGCGCCGGGCGTGGTGGCTCATGCCTGTAATCCCAGCACTCGGGAGGCAGAGATAGGCGGATTGCTGAGTTTGAGGCTTGCCTCGGCTCCATAGTGAGCTCAGAGCCAGCATGAACTACAAAGCGAGACCCTGTCTCAAAAAACAAACAAACAAACAAACAAATAAATAAATAAATGGCAGGGGCTGGAGATTTAGCTCAGTGGTTCCGGTGCCTGCCTCACAAGCGCAAGGTCCTGAGTTCGAGCTTGGTGACCACATACAATGCTGGGCATGGTGCCTCACGCCTATAATCCCAGTACTCGGGAGGCAGAGGCAGGAAGACTGCTGAGTTCGAGGCTTGCCTGGGCTACATAGTGAGCTCAGGGCCAGCCTGAACTACAAAGCGAGACCCTGTCTCAAAAAAAAAAAAAAAAAATGGCAGCACTCATTTTTTGAGTAAATGAATGTGACCATCTATTTCTCCCTCATTTCTCTGGGCCATGGACTCCCCTGCAGACATCAGGTTTAGCAGAATGGAAGGGAATTCTATGTAGGCAGGGCTGTACCAGATGTTGGTGGATCACCTGACAGGTATAAAAACAGGCTACGGACAGGGACTGATATGACTCAATGCCCTGTGAGATGGTAGGAACAGACAGGTTCGAAGAGTCAGTTGTTGGCCTCTGGGAGGCCTATTCAGGATTATCGCCTCACACAAAATGAAGCCACAAGGGTACTGTTCTAATCCAGAGAGATGACAAAAACTGCTGGAGTCAGGGCCCCTTCTCTCAACCCTATATGTGTAATTTTTTTTTTTTTCGGTACTGGAGATCAAACTGGGCCCTTATCTTGCAATGTAGGCACATTACCACTTGAGCTAAATCCCCAGCCCTCTCAATCCTATATGGTGAAGGTCCTTTTTCACCTAGGGGACGGGAAGAGTCAAGATTTATCTTTGTCACACTATTAAAAAAGGGTCCCTCCCAATCTCCATCCAGTCACAGACCCCCTACCCCATGACCCTAGAACCAGTGGCTCAGACATCGGGTGGTACTCACCTTTCCATGAATAATCTGGATGTTCACCAATTACTTCCCTCAGCTCTACTGTGTCTTCTAGGCATCCAGGATCCACTGTGCCCAGCTTGGTGCCGCCCCTGCAGGTTCATGTGGCCCAGAGCACTCAAAGATCCTGGATCTTCTCTTCCTGCCCTGGCACTGGTTTTCACACTGAGCCTTGGCTAGGCATTTGTCCCCTCTGGACTCTTTTCTGTTACCATACATGAGCAGTTAAGCAATTTGTCCGGGTTTCTACAGCAGGCATTAGGCTACATCAACTGGCTCTGAGCAGTGAAATGCAATGAGGAAAACCCTAGGCTGGAGCTCTCAACCAGGCCCTGGGAGCCAGGTCAGGGATTAGGAGAGACTAAAGCCTTCTGGGCCCCAGTCTCAGCTCACCCATAATGTCTCCTTCATGCCTTTATCTGTACCCTACACACTACCGTATTTGGAAGACAGGGCCTGAAAGCGTTTTACCCACTAATGCAGTTCCAGTGAGGGCCTGGCCAATGTGCCTTTCCCTCAGTGCAAGGCATACAATCTTTTTTTTTTTTTCTTTTTGAGACAGGGTCTCGCTTTGTAGTTCAGGCTGGCCCTGAGCTCACTATGGTGCCCAAGCAAGCCGCCGCAAACTCAGCAATCCTCCTGTCTCTGCCTCCCGAGTGCTAGGATTACAGGCATGAGCCACCACGTCCGGCATTGTGGTATGCGGTGTTGATTGTTGGTGGGCGTGTCTCCACGCTCAGCACTATATGTGGTTACCGGGGATCGAACTCAGGACCTTGCGCTTGCGAGGCAGGCGCCAGAACCACTGAGCTGACCCTCCGGCCCAAGGCGTACAGTCTTTCTGTGATCATGGTTCCTTCACACCATGGTTAATGAAGGTTAATCTGTCTGGAGAGCAGAGAGGTCAGTGGGCAGAGGACAAGTCCATCTTTAGCCAACAGGTGGCCCTGTGTCTTGGTGGGCAATGAGCTTTGCTTTCCCAACCCTTGCTTAAGATTTAATAAAATAAAGGGATCAAGGAAGCACTGAAGACAAGCTTTCTCTTACAACAATATCAGACAACTGTTTCAAAATATATTAGATTTGGTTTTTATTGTAGAGCACACATATCAGGGCAAAGTGCTGCACACACAACTACAAATCATTTTTTGGGAAAAAAGCTGTAAAAAAAATAAAACTGCAACTGCTTTAGTTATGCAGTCCCAAATTGAGGAATTCACGCTGGCAAAGGAGTTCTGGCCCCAGAGAAGGGCTTCTTGACAATGGCTGCCCCAGATTTCTGCAGCCTCTAAGATCTCAGGATGGGGACTCTATGCAAAGCCCTCTGGACTGATGGTGGCCTGGCTGCCAAGAGGGTCTGTCTCTGTTTCCAACAGGCCCAATCCTGGCCAGTCTGGCAAGATGACATTCCTAATGAATCTAGGTCAGCAAAATTTTGCAGCCTTCTAGGATCTGAGTAGATAGAAACTGCCAAGACCTCACCTTTTTTTGCTTTGTTATTTTTTTGGAAGCCCCTTCCTGAGTTCCCATGCCCCTGAGGCAGAGAAGGCACCAACCCAGTCTGCAGGCCTGAGCTTTGGCCTTGGATGCATGCTGCAGACAAACAGAAGAGTGGCACCTTCTTAAGAGGGATGACACTGGGAAGAGGGCCAAGCTGACCAATGGAGGGAAAAGGAAAAAGAGAAAGCCAAGAGACCAAAGGAAAAAAATTAAAACTCAAAAAGAAAATAAAAACCCTACCATACACCACAACAATTTCCCATACCCCAAATGCTAGACTTGGACATCAGTCCCTTTAGCTAGAAACAACTCCTAAAATGACCCAACATGGCAAGTCTAACTTCCATACAATCCCACGCATGTGCTTGAAAGGAGCGACCCAGCAAAGAGGCATGCTCTTGGCAAGAGAAGTCAGGACTATGCTAGCCCCTTGGCAGCCCAACAAGTGTGGAGCTCAGCACTTGCTTTGTATTGGCAGGGCTGGGTTTAAGCACTCTAACCCTGCCAACCCAGACAGTTCTGCTAGAGGAAGAGGAGGTATCTGCGTGAGCTTCCATAGGATGGAGGATAGGTGAGAGGTGGGGAAGCAGTTCCATGCACAGCAGGCCTGGTTCCAGGAGACCTCAACCAAGGGCAGACATCAGTGGAGGAAAAGGGGCAGGCAGAAAACTGAACCTTGTTTAGAACACTGCAAAGATTTAGGTTTAAAGCAAAAAAAGGGAAAACTTCTGAACTAAAACATTTTCTTGCTTTTAAATAAACCCACCCCACCTGAAGATGGCTGCTCCCCACACCTTAACTGGCTATTCCAGCATGAGCCTCTGCCTCCAACAAACACCAACAGCCTTTCCAGGAGGAAAGCCAAGAACACGAGAACCCCAGTCAATTCCAGGGGAATTCTGTTCTTCAGCCTTAATGGGCAATGAATCAGGAAAAAAATATATAGGATCAAAAACAAAAACAAACAAAATCCCTCAAAACAAAACAAAAGGAGGGGCAGCTATGTGAGGAGAAGCCAGAGTTCCCAGGAGAGTGGTGAGTAGGCCTCAGTGCCTCCGCATCTTCACCTTTCGGGCAGGGCTGCCTGCTGCCTCTGAGCAGTCCTCTGAGGACTCATAGGACTTGCGCCAGTAGTTCTCAGAGCTGAAGCTACCCCTCCGCCGGGTGGGCAGCAGCACTGAGCGCCGGTTCTCTTCCTTGTCCATCTCCAGGATCCGGGGCCTGCAAGGAAACGGTGGAAAGGAATGTTACCTGGGAGGACAGGAGGAGGGGCCTGATCTCATCACCTCTGTGCCTGGTCTCAGATGGGATGCCAGATAAGCGGTTCTGGGGGTCTGGGCGGAAGCACTGAAGGTTCCTGTCACTAAGTGTCGGTGTCACTCCTCATCCTATGTAAGTATCTCCCAGTCACCCTGTGAGGGTCTGCTTGGCTTTGAGCCTGATGCCCAGGACTCTACCAGGATATTGCAGTCTGCCATCTACCTTAACATCTCAACTCTCTCTCAATACTCTTCTGTGCCCACCAATCCAAATAGCCTCTGAAACTACTTAGCTTTCTTCTGCTTCACCATTTCAGCCCATAAAGTTATTCCTGCCTAGAATGATATTCCCTTCATCCTTCTGCTCTTATTTAAAAACTGCCCTCCCCAATTCTTTTTTTTTTTTTTTTTTTTTTTTTTTTTTTTTGGAGACAGGGTCTCGCTTTGTAGTTCAGGCTGGCCCTGAGCTCACTATGGTGCCCAGGCAAGCCGCCGTGAACTCAGCAATCCTCCTGTCTCTGCTTCCCGAGTGCTGGGATTACAGACGTGAGCCACCACGCCCAGCATTATATGTGGTAACCGGGGATCGAACTCAGGTCCTTGTGCTTGCGAGGCAGGCGCCAGAACCACTGAGCTAACCCTCCGGCCCTCCCCAATTCTTCTCAAATAGGTCCCCAGTTTACTTCTCAGTGCCAAGATTCCTTCGTAACATCCAAGTATAAGCCTCCAAGTGTGTTCAGGTAAGATCAAACCACAGAAATGAAGGAAAGGTCATGACACACTGCCATTTGTCAGTGCCCAATCTCTTCATTTTGGGAATATAGGGAGCTGGCCAAGAATTAGGCAGGGAGCTACTATTACAAAGAAACTAGACAAGATTTTGGAAGGGTGAGCAGCCCCAGGCTCCTAACTAACCCATCCCTACCCTAACTTACCACTTAATGGGTAGACTTTCTACATATTCTACCCTGCAACCAGGCCATGGGGATACTCTGCCTCACCATGTTGGTACTGGGGAGTGAACCCAGGGAATATTAAGCGATATCCCAATTCTTTTTATTTTTTTACATGTTTTTAGGTAAGGTCTTGCTATATAGTCCAGACTGGCCTTCAGGTCACAATTCTCCTGCCTCAGCTCCCAGGTGCCAGAATTATTTTGAGACAAGGTCTCATTAAATGATGGCCTTGACCTTATCCTCTTCCCTAAGCCTTAGGAGCAGCTGAGATTACAGACACAGGTTACCATGGCCAGCTTTTGCTGGCTTTTGTGAATGAAGTCCTTAGTTGAATACCTGTGGGCAGCATCAGGATCTGCCTTGCGGTGGGACCGCTTGGGTTTCAGAGCAGGATCCCTGTTGTTTCCTGACAGGCGATCTGAAGCATAGCTGGGTGGCAAAATGGAGCTGCTCAGGGACTTTGTTTCCAACCGAGGTGCATCTAATCTCGTCCTGCAAAGGAAACACACATGTGGGTCACAAATAGTCCTCTGGTAAGGGCACAGGCCCCTTCAAACCAACTCTCTCTTTAGCCAGGCCAAGAGGAAATCAGCTGGGTCTGCGAGCCAGCAGTCTACTTTGTGTCTGTCTCTTTGTGGTTCAACCAGAGATTGGTCTGGCTGACCTCCAAACACCATCTTTCTCAAGTTTAGCCCTAGAAGCAGAGAAGAGAACATTTCTGTTTGGAAACTTCCAGTAACAAGAATCTGCTATCTCTGGGGATGGATCCTACAGCTTGCTCTCGATGCAAGAGGCAGTTCTACCTCACCCCACTTGGGCCCAGTGGTTCTCTAGAGGTAATTACTCTATTTGCCAGAGCACTGGGGCCCCACTGATAGGCATGCATCCTCCAATAAATGCTTTGAACCATTCCTACAATATGAACACAGGAAAGATTCCCTTTTCCACTCTAGAGAGGGGCTGAGAGGAAATAAAACCAAAACCACTCCATTTTTCTCACAAAGGCTACACAAAGCCAAGGGGTAGGAGAAGCCCAGGTTCAAAATTGTAAGCATGGCTCTGCTCCTACCATCTAGTAACCTTGCAGCTTCTGACCAAGTAGACACTAGAGATATAGTAAAGCAAAGTACCTAGCTAGCACCAGAGGCTACTTTGAAGGAACAGGAACATACCAATTAGTAAAGGCAAGACATGCAAGTACAGATAAAGAAGATAGTAATGAGGAGAGGTGCTCAGGGCACTAATGTGAGTACTCCATAAAGCTAAACCAGGAGGAAGATGGCCTGGGAAATCTAAAGAAGACCTAAGGCTTCATGTGGCACAGAGAAAGGTTTCCCAGTCAGGCAGATGGGATCAAAAGGCAGAAGAGGGGTCTGGGTAGCTGGCAGAAGGCCCTGAAGGCACCTTTTCAGAGCCTGCTAGGCACAAAATAGCAATTCAATTCTGAGCAAGTAGGGTGGATATTGCTTTGTAAGAATGCTGACAGGAAGAAAGTGGTGGAAAATCCAGAAGGTACATATGGTCTGCATAGCTCTCCGTGTTCCTCATAGCTGCCACCAGCACCATCACTCTTCATGGTCTGGGCTATTGTAAATAGATGAGGAAAACTGGGTCAACATCCTGAAATTCACGGGAGAAAAGGTTTAAGCCTAGGTGAGACTTCTAGCCTGACAGGCAGAAGCTACTATAAACTCTGGCAGGGGCTTTGAGGGTTCCAAGGGTGTCTCTTCCTTCCAGCTAAAAAATAGCATTCTGATGCTCTAAGGCCCATATTGTTGGATAGGTGGGAAGGCAGGTAGACAAGCTATCCTTGTCCCAGAGGAGGGAATCCAGAGGGTCCCAGAGCTCACTGAATGGCTCATCAATCTCAGCCTCCACTTTAAGGAAGCAGAACCTAACACCAAGATCTTTTCCTAAGTGCTTTCCCTTTTCCAATCCTCCAGAGTCCAGGCTAGTCACCATCCTTTGGGACTGAAGTTTTCCACCTGAGCAAAGGAGAGAGAGAATTGTGCTTTGCTTTAAGGTTTCATTCATTTTTGAGGGTCTAAGAATCAGATGAGTGTCTTCTTCAAGGCTAGAGTTCTTTGAGTAGTGGTGCTGGGAAAGGACTAGACATGAGGATATAAATTAGAATACTTGAGTCTCTGGCTCTTCTAGGTTTCATACTCCTGGGAGGTCCTGGTGGCAAAGATCAGACCAAATGAGATATCAAGTATTATACTTGACTTGGAAAACTCCAGAAACCTGCACCTTCATAAAATATAGTCCTTGGGCTGGGGATTTATAGCTTAGTGGTTCCAGTGTCTGCCTAGCAAGCACAAGGTCCTGAGTTCAATCCCTGGTAACCACATACCACAATGCTGGGCGTAGTAGCTCACACCCGTAGTCCCAGCACTCAGGAGGCAGAGGCAGGACTGATGTGAGTTTGAGGCTTGCCTGGGTTGTATAGTGAGCTCAGGGCCAGCCTGCACTACAAAGCAAGACCCTGTCTCAAAAAAATGAAAAAAATAAAGTCCTTCTCTGGGACCCCACATAGCTAAGGACCATAGGTGCCAGAGAACCTGGGTGCCCCTCAAAGTCTCCATAGAACCCGAGTAGGGCACCACTAGAGTTAAGTGGTAGATAGGAAGAGCCACCAAAACAAGAGTCTTATGTAAGCTTGATTCACATATTCTGCCACAAACATCCCTGATGTGGGCCCCAGGTCCCAAAGACACTTTTTTGCTCTGCTAAGGACTGAACTCAAGGGTGCTTCACCACTGAGGTATATCTCCAGGTCTTTTTATGTTGAGACAGACTTTTTTTTTTTTTTTTGAGACAGTGTCTCGCTTTGTAGTTCAGGCTGGCCCTGAGCTCACTATGTAGCCCAGGCAAACCTGGAACTCAGCAATCCTCCTGCCTCTGCCTCCCGAGTGCTGGGATTACAGGCGTGAGCCATCATGCCTGGCACTGTGGTATGTGGTATTGATTGCTGGTGGGCCTGAGTCACCATGCCCAGCATTGTATGTGGTTACCAGGATCGAACTCAGGGCCTTGCGCTTGCGAGGCAGGCGCTGGAACCACTGAGTTAAATCTCTGGCCTGAGACAGACTTTTACTAAACTGCCCAGGCTAGACTCAAATTTATGATCCTCCTGCCTAGTTTTCTGAGTAAATGGGATTACACACAGGCATGTGCCACAGTGCCTGGTTTCCAGCACTCAGCTCTTCTTAATGTTACTATGTGAAACAGCCTGCCTAAACAGGCAGAGCCAAGATAGGGGATCCTCACCAAAGGTCTAGGACTGCTGGAGATGCTGAGGAGACAGTTAAGATTAGCTGTACCTGAACAGATCTGACACCAGCCAATCCCTTGCCAACTCAAAGAAGGGAACAGTAGTGTTCCTCCCAAAGCATGACAGCTACTTATAAGAAGCCAGCAAAAAGAGAGGATGACTAAAACATTAATAATGTATCAGTGTGTAAAGTAAAGAGGAGGAATGGCCCCTCTCATGCTCCTTCAAAATCATGCACCTATGGAGAAGCTGCTGGGGGGTTAGGAAGCGATGTTACTGGCCTGTCTCACAAAGCTTCAGTGCTCTCTAAACCACAGATAGAAACTCTCATTGCAAAAGAACACAGTGCTGAGTAAGGCTGTTTCTGGGAGATGGGGAACCAACCTGCATCCAGGGTTTAGTAACCCTGGCCAAAGGGTGACTCCCTGGCCAAATGCCAACTACATCTCAGTTTTCTTTTTTGTGTGTGTGTGGTACCAGGGATCCAACTCAGGACCTTGCATTTGTCAGGCAGGTGCAGTGCCATTTAGCTACATCCTTGGTTCGACTCCCCAATTACTTGCTCCACATTTACTAGGAACCCTGTGCCATAAAGCTTGGCTTTCCATCAAAGCAAGGAGGTAGAGATAGTACAGCATCTCTAATTAGTAACATAGACCTCTAGGTTTAGAAAAAAGCTGGGATGCCTTTAAGCATCAAACTCCCACTAAGCCTACACTTATAGTAGGATGTCTCTCCTGCAATACTCATCCGCCTGCTTGGGACTTCCCCCCACTTCTATTAATCACCCTCAAACATCATGCTTCTAATTCCTAATCTACTCTCTACAAACCAGTGCTCAGATAAGTGTAGCAGCTTGCTATGGTCAGAAGAGCCTAAAAGTACACTACAGGTATAACCAAAAGAATGAGCACCTCAAGCCCATGGTCTTAGCCTTCCATATACAAAGGCTCATAAGATCTTATGCAAGCCTTAAGTAGAGCTTCTCTAAATCAGCCTGATTCCCACCATGACATACTACTCATGCATACCCAACCTCCCAGGAGCCCAGGCTCCATAGAAGCTGGCTAGATAATAGGACTAGCCTCACGGGTACCCAGAAATCCTCCCAGCTCAGCCCTGGTGAACTATCTGTGTTGTACTCCAGGACGTCAACAGGCCAGGTGCCAAGAATGCTTTCCCTCCCTATCCCACCATACTCCACCCCTCTGGTTTTCTCACCTCCATTCTATGCGCCTCTGCTCAAACTGTGCACCTCCACTGAGCACACAGTCTTCTTCATCCCCTAACATCACAATTAGAGAAGAATGGTAAAAAAGGGACTAAAAGCCCATATAGCAGTCACACATTTAGCCACAAAATGTCCCAATTTATAGGTGAAAACATAGAGCTTAGGAAAGAATGCATCTGGAGAAGTGGCAGAGCCAGGTCAGCAGTCCAACCTGGTATGTCTCACTGCCCTCAGATACCCTGGACAGGATGCAGACCCATGGGAAAGTTCAGGATGTGGGCATGTGGACACCCTCACTAGAACAGGGAGCAAACATTGGCTAAACCTTTACACAGGGAAGAATCAGGGAACTCTAAAGGTGGTAGGGATCTCTGTAGAAGCAATGCTTTAGGCTTGGACAGGGAAACCAAGAGCTGGCCACTCCTCCAAACCTTGCTGAGGGATAGAACCCAAACTATACCCCTCCATACTACATCCACCCTCTGTTTACCCTTACATACTAGCTGTTCTACGTGGGGTGGGGATTCTCTCCTGACTGCTGAGCCCTTTAGCTCCAATGGTCAAATAAACCACTTAGTTCAATCTCACAATCTGTCATGTACAAACCCTTCATATATAGCTCACGTGCCTCAGTTGCTTCCTAGTACTCTCCAGATTTCTACACACTGCATGAAGTCTATTGTAGATCATATTAAGCCTTTATCTCACCTCCAATCTGTGTTCTAGCATAATGGACTGACTCAGTTACTAGCATCCAAATTTTTGCAATCTTTTGCTCTTTTTTGCCCCTCAATGCTGGGGATGGAACTCAGGGTCTCTATGCATTAAACATTCATTCTACTACTGAATCACAACCTCTTTCAAAAGAGCATCTCCTACTCCTATGTCCCTTGTATTCATCCCTGAGGCCCAAACACCCTCAACTACCTCCAGGTACACTTCTCTGGAAAGCCTTACTTGGCCAGTCCCTAGTTAAGTTGCTCAATGTTGTGTTTCCCCCAAAGAACAAATTGATAAGAGCCCCCACTAACTACTCCTGGCACTAACATAGAGTAGAACGTACCACCTTGGTTGTTGGAACCCCAGTTGTTTTCTCAGCTTCAGACCACTCTGAGCTGAGTCCTGCTTGACTGAAAGCAAAGCAGATTATGTATATTGCCTTCAATCACTTTATCCAATTAAACAGAGACTTCATAAATACAAATTTTCTGTTATGGTTGTTCTGTTTTGAGACAGGGTCTCATGAGGCCTATGATGGCCTCAGATTTGTAATCTTGTCTCATCATCTTGAGTGCCACAATTACAGATGTATCACCAGACCTGGCAGAAATATTGTCTTGTATGTAGACTCAGCATAGCCCTGGGAGCCTCCTGGAAGCCATCAGAAGATCTTCTGGAGTTTAAAATTTTTTTTTTTTTTTTGGTTTTTCAGACAGGGTCTCGCTTTGTAGTTCAGGCTGGCCCTGAGCTCACTATGGAGCCCAGGCAAGCCGCCGCGAACTCAGCAATCCTCCTGTCCCTGCCTTCTGAGTGCTGGGATTACAGGCGTGAGCCACCACGTCCGGCATTGTGGTATGCAGTGTTGATTGTTGGTGGGCGCGTCTCCACGCCCAGCATTATATGTGCTTACTGGGGATCGAACTCAGGACCTTGTGCTTGCGAGGCAGGCGCTGGAACCACTGAGCTAACCCTCCGGCCCGAGTTAAAAAAATTTTTTTGTTGTTGTTTCTTGTACCAGGGATCAAACTTGAAACCTTTCACGTGCAAGGCAGGTGGCCAGAAACACTGAGCTAAATTCCCTGCCCCTATAATCCATCTTCTGAGGATGAATGATGACCATTGCATTAGTCCTCTATATACTTCCCCACCTTCCAGGCTCGACTTTACCTTTCTGCCTGGCTAGCAGTTTCTAGTCCAGTAGCCACACTACCAAGCTTATTTCATTTTGGGGGACTGAACACAGGGGTACTCTACAACTGAGTTACAGCCCCAATCCTTTTATTTTTGAAACAGGATCCTGCTATACTGCCCAGACTGGCCTTGAACTTATGATACCTCTGCCTCAGTTTCCTGTGTAGGTGGGATTACAGGTATAAGCCACCAATATAACTAGCTTCTAATATTTAGGTCTGGTTTTTTTTGGTGAGCCTGGTAGGGATATACTGTTTTTCTACCCATGACCCCTCAGCTTTGTGTTGTAATGCATAAAAGCACAGGAAAAAACAAAATAGTACTGTTTTCTATGGCACCTCCCTTGAGTACATTGCATGTACTAGATACTTTAATGTTTCCACGTCAGCCTATAACCGATTAGCTGAGTGTTGATGCTCACGTGACACAGGAACCTAGGAGCTGAGATTTAAAAAAATTGAGAGAGGGCCAGAGGGTTAGCTCAGTGGTTCCGGCACCTGCCTCGCAAGCACAAGGTCCTGAGTTCGATCCCCAGTAACCACATATAATGCTGGGCGTGGAGACTCATGCCCACCAACAATCAACACCACATACCACAATGCCGGGCGTGGTGGCTCACCCCTGTAATCCCAGCACTTGGGAGGCAGAGACAAGAGGATTGCTGAGTTTGCGGCGGCTTGCCTGGGCTCCATAGTGAGCTCAGGGCCAGCCTGAACTACAAAGCGAGACCCTGTCTCAAAAAAAAAAAAAAAAAAAAAAAAAAAAATTGAGAGATTAAGGGAGAAACTGCAAAAGAGATAGTCAACACACTATAAGAGCCAAGTGTAGTGGCACATGGCTATATAATACCAGCACTGTGGAGGGCAAGGCAGGATTGCCCTGAGTTCCAAGCCCAGCCTGTAGTACAAAGTGAGTTCAAGGCTGGCCAGGACTTTGTAAGACCCTATCTCAAAACAAAACAAGGTCCAGAGATTTAGCTCAATGATTTTGGCACCTGCCTAGCAAGCACAAGGTTTTGAGTTCCTGAGATCCCAGTAACCATATACCATGCCAGGTGTGGTAGCTCATGCCTGTAATCCCAGCACTCGGGAGGCAGAGGCAGGAGGACTGCTATGTTTCCGGCTTGCCTGGGCTACATAGTGAGCTCAGGGCCAGCCTTTATTACAAAGTGAGATCCTGTCTCAAAGCAAACAAACAAACAAGCAAACCAATCAACCAACCAACCAAGTCAGAAGTCCTTGCTCAAAGATCTTTCCAAGCAGCTTACTTGCTACCTGAGCTCTTTCCAAAGAAAGTTAACACCTCCTACTCTCAGGGTTAATGTGTGAATGCTTGGCAGCTAGCAAGATCCTCCAGTAGGAAAGAGGAGGGTACTCGGCAGCAAATCATGGCAACACTGATCTCTCACCTCCCATAAACTGCTTCATTCCACAAATTGGTCAAGCTCTTGGTCATCTAGCTAGCACCTTAGAATGTTAAGCACACGAGCTGAGCAGGCAGCACATGCTTATAATCCCAGCTTTTGGGAGGCTAAAACAAAAGGATTGCCATGAGTTCAAGCCCAACAGGGGCTATTTATAGAGTTCAAGGCCAGATTGAACTTCAAAGCCCTGTCTCAAAACAAGCAAACAAATAAAAAACTTTAATCAGCTCCAAAAAGGTTAAGTCTGACCTCCCTGACAATGATTACAAGAAATGATGCACATGGGTAGCTTGCCCTGGGTGGGCTACGAGAGCAACATTCAGGACCAATGGTGGATGTGTAGAACCCCACGGAGCTGAGCAGCATGCAGCTGATGATGTCTTGCCTCATTCCGCAGAGTAGCCCCCTGCTACTTAAAATCCTCACTCTCTACTTGTAGAACAAAGCAAGAAACACCTAGGTTTTTAAACCCAAAGATTCTACTCCAGTGACACACTGGAGGGAGGGGGACAATAGGTACTCCATTGTGGGGATCACAAGACCCAGCACTAAGAGACCTAGTTCATAATTTCATTTTGCTACTGTCTTGTGTCCTCAGACATTACAAATTGGAGCTTGAGGACTGCACTCTCTATGTATAAGAGACCCACTACCATCCATGTTCAAGGAGTTACATTTTTGTTCAACTATAAAGCATCTGGTAGCTGTCCATTCATTTCCTTCCTTAAGGACTTAGAAAGACCTTGCCAGCTCTGACTGCCTTAAGCTTATGCCAGATCCCCTCAGCATTCCTCAGCAGCCTGTCCAATCTATTTGGTTGTGCCGGGGAAAGAAATAAGGATCTCACACATACTAAGTACGTAATCTACCACTGAGCTATGGGAGTACATGTGACCTGTGCTACATCCCTATCCCTTTTTTAAAAAAAAAAGTATTTTTAGGGGGCAGCTGGGGTCAAACTTGTGACCTTGCACTTGTGAAGCAGGCTCCAGAACCACTGAGCTAAATTCCCAGCCCTCTTTTTGATGTTTTTAGACAGGCTCTTGCTAAATTGCCAAATTACCAGGCTGAACTTGAACTTGGAATGCTCCTGCTTTAACCTCTCAGTGTCCTGCATTACAGGTGTATGACACCATCCCTAAAACCTGTGCAGTTTATTTGAACTTAAAGGAAGACAGGAATGGCTCTAACCCAGTTGCTATAAGAAGCAGGCCATGTTCAGTGCCAATTCTACACACTAGAACATGGCCTCTCTAGATTTCAAATCAGCCAGGAACTTCGCAAGCTATCTCTTTCTGGTCTGTAGGCAGTGCCTCAATGCCCAATCCATGGTGCTCTCCTTTCAATTTGTCACACCTTTTCTTTTCTTTTTACCCTTTTTTAGGACCAGGGACTGAACTCATGCCCTCACACTTACAAGGCAGGCACCACAACCACTGAGCTAAATCCCCAACCCTTCCCCTTTTGTAAAACAAGCCACTACAGCTACTCTGAAACTGGTTCTCAATGTCCTAAATCATTCTTCACATGCTAAACGTCTCCTTTGTGTTGGGCTGCATGTTGGGCACCAGATGAACAGGGATTTCCCCACAGAATGGTGGAATTTGGAAACTCAGAATGGTGAGTATATGTCTGACAACAGTTTAAACAAAGGTATATGCTGAGGACCACAGGTATGTGCTTCCTGCATGTCAAAGTGGCTGACACCTGAGAACTGAAGGACGGCCAGGTTGATCAACTTTTAGCATGTATGTGTAGGTCACTGGAGAGTGGGGATGTGGATCAGAAGATGAACATGGTAGATGAAAGCCATTCCTAATAGCAGCTATGTAACCTGGCACACAAATCCATGGACTATGCTGGGAGCTGCAGGTGCTTTAAGGCAGATGAGGACTGTGAACTAGAGGCTAGATACTTGCATTTTATTCTGCAGGCAACAGAGCTATCTGTGCATCTTTTCAGATATCCTGGGTTGACTCCCTACATCTGGACTCCCTACATTTCCTCAGCTCAACTCCATGGAGAAGCTGGGAACATTTATTCATTCACTTTCTCCATCCCCCAGTATCAAAAGCTCTGTGCTTCTCCTCTAACCCAGGATACCTCCTAGGCCCATTCAAGTCAGAAGTCAAAGAGCCCTGCTCATCCACAATAGCATTCTCCAGGTCAGATCACAGATGAAACCCAGTTAGCCAAGGAGTTTCCAGGGAAGTTGATTAACAGTTCCTAGCAGGTTCCTAGCTGTCCTGAGGAGCCAAGCTGACTCAGCTGGCCTAAACAGCTAAGTACCAGCATTCAAGAGCAAGAAAGCACCTGGTAGACTAATGCTCCAGCTGTGGCTACCTCCACTTGCATTGCCCACAAAGATTTTCCCAGGATAAACTACTGTGAGGCTGGGAGGCAACACCTGGAAATCACTGCTTGATTCTATATAACCCCAGAAATTCCAGTTTCCTGGCCTGAATCGGCCACTAATCCCTGCTTCAATTAAGAGGCACCAGGCACTGCCTATGAAGAACTATTAGGAAGATAGACCAGAAAGGAAGCTACTTTCTGGATTTATTTCCAGGTTCTAGGTTTGGGCCTGTGCTGGGAAACACATGCACCCACAAACCCCCCCACCCCCCACTACATGTTGCCCCTCACCTTACTGAGGATAGAACCCAGGGCTCACACAGCTAGGCAAGCACTCTACCCAAACTATAGCTCTGCCCTTATATACTGATGTTCCTCTTCTCAGTAATGTTTATGAGACTGCGCAGTCACTGATTCTCTGAGACTCCACTTAATAGGAAGAAAAGTCTTCCTTTCACTCAACATCTATGTGGCTAACAATTTTCAGTCTGCTCAACAAAGAAATGCTGAAGAAATCTAGCTAACTGATGTGTGTCTATATATTCCTGAATCTCCACAGGAGAGGGAGATAGCCATAGTCAAAAGCCACCAAAATACTGCATCCTAACCTCCCATCCTCTCTTCCTCTCCTTACTCCTTGCTCCTCTGTGGAAGTGAAAACCCTGGCATTTTTAAAGCAGACTGTTATAGCACAGTCTAAAAATAATCACTGAAAGCACATGAGATAAATCAGAACCAAGGAGTTGAGGAAAAGAGGTTGAGAAGGGGTTTGAAAAAGTGGTTCCCAAGTCTTGTCTCAAGACTGTACTCATAAATATCAGAAGCACCTTTTTGTTCGGTTCTAAACTCCATAGTTAAAAAGCCAAAAACGCCCAAAAAATTTTATTTTCTGGGCTGGAGATTTAGCTCAGTGGCTCCAGCGCCTGCCTCGCAAGCACAAAATCCTGAGTTTGATCTCCGGTAACCACATACAATGCTGGGCGTGGTGACTCACGCCCACCAGCAATCAATACCACAGACCACAGTGCCGGGCGTGATGGCTCACGCCTGTCATCCCAGCACTCAGGAGGCAGAGGCAGGAGGATTGCTGAGTTCGAGGTTTGCCTGTGCTACATAGTGAGCTTAGGGCCAGCCTGAACTACAAAGCGAGACCCTGTCTCAAAAAAAAAAAATTTATTTTCTGATGAAAAAACAAAAATAGTTTCATACTCACAGAACTTAAATAAAAGAGAATTTGTAGCCCTCTCTTCATCAGATTTTACCCTGCCATGCCATACCAGTAAAGAAGAATGAGTTTAGCCTAGAAAGCCCAAGGTTCTTAGTTCAATTCCTGGTACCAGAAAAAAAAAAAAAAGATGAGTTCAGTTTGGTTTTATTTTGTTTTGAGAGAAGGTCTGGCTATGTAGCACAGTCTGGTCTTAAACTACTAATAATCCTCCTGCCTTAGCCTCCTGAGTGCTGAGATTATAGGCATAGATTACCACACCTGGCCAGAGAAGTGAACTATAAGGGACCCAGGACTGTATCTTCAGATAGAAATAACTAAAGAATAAAGGTATAAGGTATTAGCGTACTTACTTCCTGAGGATGATGACCGCCCGGCGCTCTTTGATGTCCTGAGGCCGTATGCAGTGAGTGATTTCGTCAGCAGCATATCCACTGGAAAGAAACACAGCACATGTCACCATGAAAAGTAGACTACCAAAGTTCACATGGTTCAAGAATCTACATGGAGGGCCAGAGGGTTAGCTCAGTGGTTCTGGCGCCTGCCTCACAAGCGCAAGGTCCTGAGTTCAATCCCCGGTAACCACATATAATGCTGGGCGTGGAGACACGCCCACCAACAATCAACACCGCATACCACAATGCCGGACGTGGTGGCTCACGCCTGTAATCCCAGCACTCAGGAGGCAGAGACAGAAGGATTGCTGAGTTTGCGGCGGCTTGCCTGGGCACCATAGTGAGCTCAGGGCCAGCCTGAACTACAAAGCGAGACCCTGTCTCAAAAAAAAAAGAATCTACATGGAAGAGAAATACCACGTTAAACTCTAGGAAAGTTCTGCTCACTTAAAACCGACATGCTGTAAAGGAGACCCAGGGGTCTCTTAAGGCAGAAGCCAAAGCAGGACTCAACTTTCTGCAGGCCAGGAATCCATCTTTTAAAGAGTTCTGGGCTAGGGAATGTAGCTCAGTAGTACTGCTCCTGCCTGGTAAGTACAAGGTTCTGAGTTCTCAGCACAGCAATAAATAGTAAGCCCACAAGAGGATACACCATTAAAAAGATCTGGAGGCAAATAGAGGGACTTGTAGGAAATCTTGGTGAGACAAACTTCCATTTTTCCCCAACCTTCAGCATGAAGAGGAAGCCAATGCAGCCAAAGAGAATAGCAAGTCACTCTCTGGTGACTTGAGAACTAGAGCTGCTATGTTCCAAGGGAATTTATCTACTTGGAAAAAAAAAAGCTTTCAAAAGCATTGTTAGAGAGGTCCAAAATTCTGAAGACAGCTATGTTTGGAACATTTTAAGAATTTCTATCACACTCAAATTTTTATTTTCAACAAGTAACACAGTTTTAAAAACTGCTCACAGGGCCGGAGGGTTAGCTCAGTGGTTCCGGCGCCTGCCTCGCAAGCGTAAGGACCTGAGTTCGATCCCCGGTTACCACATATAATGCTGGGCGTGGTGGCTCACGCCTGTAATCCCAGCACTCGGGAGGCAGAGA